>PVJX010051520.1:0-10278 GCA_004027295.1 Dolichotis patagonum | reverse complement strand
TGGCCTAAAAATCTCCCCTACATCCTCCAGGGACCCCAGCCCCAAAGCCAGGAGCCCACCCCACCCCTCACTTCGGCCCACAAAGCAGCCTGGCCTCTGCCCAGCCTCACCGTGCGCCTCAGCCTCGCTCCGCTTTCCCCCCATGGCTCAGTCTCCGGAGTGATTGGAGCCCGGGAAACAGGGAGACCTGGCGGCTCACCTGCGCCCGCCCCGCCCCGCCCCGCCCCGCCCCGGCGTCACGGCCCCACCCCCGGCTCCTGGCGCAGTGCCTCCTCCTGCGGGACCTCGGCGGCGGCAGAGGGGAACTCAGGCCCGGAACTGGCGGCTGCAGCTGGTGCAGGCAGGAGCGCCGTTTGGCAGGCGCATTGGGGTGCCACTGAGCACTCGGCACCTGGGGTGTCCTCCTGCCCCGAATTCAGCCACCTCTCCTGTCTGTCCCGGAGCCCACCCCGCCCTCCGGGTGGCTTCCCATAGCCTCTGCCCCTCCGCCCCACTCCCTTGGCCGTGTGTGCTTCTTCGCTGCCCCACAAAAATCAAGCAGTTTATTACTAAACCCGACTTTTACTGAGGAAAAAAATCCCATCCAGTTGGCACAGAGGCGCAACTTCAATTCATCCATCACGGGCGATGTGAAGGTTGGCGGCCGGCTCCGCAGTCAGGCTGTGGGGGAGAAGCCGGCTCCAGGGGACAGGGCTGACAGACCTCCAGGGCCTGCGGAGCCTGGCTGGGAATGTGTGAAGGGCTGCGGGCAGCAGAGACGGTAGCAGTGTGAGCCCCGAGCAGGGAGCTGGTGGCCCTGGTGGCCTGGGGCCAGGGCGGTTCGTGCTCAGGTGTTGACAGGGGGCAGCGGGCCTAGCTCGGGCAGCAGCTCCGGGTGCGGGTCCAGGCGGGCCAGGCGGCTCTGCTCCAGGGCGATGGCCTCCGCCGAGTGCTTGCACTTCTCTGAGCCGCACTGGCAGGTGAAGTACTTGCTCTTGATGTCCCAGAAGCGGTCCCCATAGTCGAAGCTGTCGAAGGCAAAGGCCAAGGTGGGATTTGGACTCAGCTGCCCAAGTCCACCCCCAAAGACCTCGTGGACTGTGCTTCCCAAAAGGACCCAGGCCTGGTGTGGTCTTGTAGCCTTGGAACCTACTGGAAATGCGGGCTCCTGGCCCCCTCCTGAGCCTCGTGAGTCCCAATCTCAGTGACCCCCAGGACGTCGGCCTGAGCCTTTTATGCCAAGTGTTCCATTTCTGGAACAGCATATGACAGTCGAACAGAATGAAAATTTTCCTCAAGGGCCAGGGATTTAGCTCAGCGGCATAAGCGCCTGCCTGGCAAGCTCCGAGGTCATGAGCTGGATCCCAGATAACAAAAAGAAAAACAAACGAACAAAACCAAAACAATCAAAAAATTTTTTTCAAGTTCTTGTTCCTTCAATTTTTCTAGGTGACACATGAATTTCATGCAAAGGTTCAAAAAACTGCCAGCTGCAGCATAACCTGGCAAGCAGGTCCTGTGAGGCACCGGCCCACACAGTGAGGTCTGAGCAGCTCCTGGGGTCACAGTGGGCTCCAGCCCCCTGCCCCGGCCCCCACGTCTGCAGGGCCCTCTCGTCCCGCCTGGAGGCAGCGCCTCACCCCAGCTCCTCCCCGGTGCGGATGTCTCGCGAGCTGAAGAAGGCGATGCGCGGGAACCGCAGGTCCTGGTGCAGCATGAAGACCCGGACGGGGATGATGTTGGGGTCGCACAGGTGGTTGATGAAGCGGCTGATGTTGCCGTAGTAACGGGCGTCGATGCAGTAGACCTCTCCATCCTGGGGGAGGCGCTCTTCACTTCCCATCCCGGCAGCCTTGTGCACTGACCCCATCCCCCCTCCTGGGTGTCCACCTGCTGCCTGTCCGGGTGGAGGGGCCGGTGGGCACCCACTCACCTTGTTGTCCAAGTCAAAGAGGTAAGAGTCATCCTCTCTCACGTCAGCCTCGGCGTCGGAGATCAGCTCCCCAACATACCTGTTGGACAGGAGCAGGTGGTTCTGGGGGCTCTCGGGGTTGCAGGGGCGTAGGCCTGAGGCAGGTTCCCCAGCTCCCAAACCCCCTCCCAGCCCTCAGCTGCCTCCCTGTTCGGAGCCTCACAGGTCGGGGAACAACACCGGGTCCCAGATGGGTGGCCAAAGTGAGAGGCCCTGGGCGGGGGGCCTCGACCTGGGGCTTGAACCTGGGGCACACAGTCACTGTGGCACCTGAACCTGGCTGCTGGCAGGGAAGGGAAGTGTGCTTGGCTTTAGAACGGCCAGGCTGTGACCAGGACCTGGTCTGCAAGGGCAGGTGTGGCCTGGGTGGAAGAGGAGCTGGATGAGCTGGGCACAGGTGAGAGCAACAGTGGGGAACCAGGCAGTCTGACACCAGTGGGCAGATGCCAGGAGACCAGGCCAGACTGACAGACGGGGTGGGGCTGAGAGTGGGGCAAGGGCGGGCTCTGGTAGGGGACAGCAAGTGTGGACACGGCCCAGCAGGAAACAAGGGGATACCAGCTGGGATACCAGAGCACAGCATGGGCCGGGAACCAGATGGTTCCTCAGCAGAAAGAGGAGCCTCCTCCCCTTTCTGGGGGCCTGCCGGTGTGCGGGCTGACAAGCAGCTCATGTTGTCCTGTCCCCCATCCCGTGTCGTGTCCCCCCACCCTGCTTAGCAAGTACATCTTGTGAAAAGATTGGCTATGCTATTTAGTATGAACTCCCCCCATGCAATGATACGGACAACCATTTGGAAGAAAACAAGAGACAGTATGACAGATAGTGAAGATCTCTGGTTGTCTAGCTTTGAAATTTGTTTTTTTATGTCCCGTTCTGTTCTGTTTTGTGTTTAATTTTACCCCCTTTAAAATAAAAAAATAAAAAGAGGAGCCTGCAGATTTGTGAACTGGGGGCCCAGTGGGGAGGAGGCGGCTGTGGGAGCCTTCGACTCACTGCACCCAACTCACTCGCAGATGAAGGTGCCCTGAGGGATGGTCTGCAGGGCTCGGACACCCCAGCCCATCTTGGCTGTGCGGTAGAGCTGCAGTCGAACCCTAGGGCGGGAGAGAGGGAGACCCTGGGTGCTGGGCTGGAGGAGCGGGGGTGGCGGGCTGGTGGGGACAGGCCAGGGCCTCACTTGATGCCGCTCTGCACCACACGGTTCTTGCAGTTCCTCCAGCAGGAGCAGGCCTGGTTACACTCGAAGATTAGCGGGGGCTCAATCTTGTTAAACTCTTGCAGCAGCCGTCCATCCTGGGTGGGGTGCGTAGGGGGAGGGTGGTTGCTTCTATGTGGGGCCCAAGACCCCCAAGATGCCGCAGGAAATCCAGCACTGACCCTAGAGCCTGGGCCCACAGCTCCAAGGCCGGAGACCAGGAAACACTCAGGCCGGGAACCTGATTTGCATATGCCTGGGCAGGGCCCAGTCCCCAGCCCCGCCCTGCCATTACCCAGGCAGGTGGCACCTGGAAGGGGCTAGGGGGGCGGTGGCAGCTGCATGGGGGCGGCCAGGCCAGGGGCGACGGGCACCCACCTTGTCGTACCAGCACCGGATGCTGAGCTGGCCGCACAGGCAGTTGGAGCTGGAGCAGTCGTCCACGCACGTGCAGTGCTGCGGCAGGGGCGGGGGTCAGCACCAGCCAGAGCGGGCCTGGCAGGCCTGGCCCTCACCCCATTCTCTCCCTGGAACCCATGTTTTGGGACAGGGCTGTCAGTGGTCTCAGGCCGAGGGAAGCCATTGTGTCCAGAGTCACCTGGGCAGGCTATGACTATCTTCTTGTGGCCCAGGACGGGGACCCCTTCCCCAAGGCTTGGGTCCCACAGCTGGCCAGTGCCCCGCACCTGCAGGTGGGTGATGTTGCGGTCTATGTTCATGGTGGACGTCTCGCAGTTCTCCGAGATGTACTTGTAATCCTCGGGGCAGGGCTCCCCGTCCACGCCATTCACGCAGGGGATGGGCACATTCTCGTAGCCCCGGGCCACATCCCTAAGGCACGGGGAGACCGGCTGGGCTAGCACACAGGTGAGGGGCACCCCTGGGTATGGCAGGGTAGGGGGGACTCTGAGGGCAGAAAAAGTGAGGCTTGGGGGTTCAGTGGGGTGTGGAGAATAAAGATATCCGGTAAAACGCAATATGCTCAGAGCTGACTTCCATATCACTAAGGAATAACGTTTTAGCATGATTTTGTCCCAGTTATTGAATGGTACTTTTTTTGTGGTCAGGCGACTGATCCAGGGCCTCATGTATGCTAAGGCAAGTGTTCCAGTGCCCAGCAATTCCCCTGGCCTGTTCATTTCATATCACGGTGTGGTCTAAGTCGCCCAGGCTGGCCTCAAACTTTTGATCCTCCTGCCTCAGCCTCCTGAGTGGCTGGGATTAACAGGCATGGGCCCTACACATGGGATATTTTCATACCAAAAAAAAGGGTAGTTTTTGTTCGACACTGGGTTCTAGAATTGTGCTGAGACTGGTCTTGAACACCTGAGCTCAGTATTCCTGCCTCAGCCTCCTGAGGGGCTGCACTGGTGGCACTGTCTGGCTCTCATCTAAAATTCTAGTGTAGCCAGATGTCTGCTCTGTCGCCTGTATTTGCGAACATGCTGGGAGGATCTGGCAGCTGTGGGGCGCAGGGGCTGGGAGCAGGCGGCAGCAGCCCGGGAGCGTGGGCCCTGGGCTCACCGGCAGATGATCTTCTCCGTGCGGATGGCCCGGTTTCCCACTCCGAGCCGGAGCTTGCGGTTGAGCTGGAGTGCAAACCACACATCGGAGCGCTCAGGGGTCAGGTCCCACGCTGTGTCCCCCTCCTTGTTGCGCAGCTCAGGGTTGGCTCCTCGGGACAGGAACAGCCTGAGGGGACAGGGAGCATGTGTGGGTGCGGGGTGCGGGTGTGGCGTGGCAGGCCGGGGAGCGCGTGAGTGCGTGTGCGTGCATGTGGGGGTGGGGCTCACAGCACGCAGTCGTGGTAGCTCTCCCGGGCTGCGATGTGCAGGGGTGTGTCCCCGTGGTAGTTGACTGCGTGGAGGTCGCAGCGCGCGTTCAGCAGGACCTCAGCGATGGCGGCGCTGCCGGTGAAGGAGGCCCAGTGCAGGCAGATGTTCTCCTCCTGCGGGCCGAGGGGAGGGGTCCGTTAGCGAACCCCCGCCAGCCCGGCCTCTGCTCCGCCCTCCCCTGGTGGCCTGTGCTGGCTCACATTGTCAGTGAGGGTGACGTCGGCGCCCCGGGTCAGCAGCATTCGGATGACGTCGATGTGCTTGTGCTCCGCGGCCCAGATGATGGGAGTCCACCCCCCGCTGTCCTGTGGGGAGGCAGAGGGTGAGACGGGGCGCCCGCTCCCCAAACGCTCCAGTCAAGAGTCTGAGTGCATGGCTGGGGATTTAGCTCAGCGGCATAAGCGCCTGCCTTGCAAGCAGGCAGTCGTGAGTTCGATGTACCGATTAAAAAAAAAAAAAAAAAAAAATCTAAGAGTCTGAGTGCAAATCCCACTCCGCCCCATCTCTGGGCCTCGGCCTCCTCATCCCCAGCCCAGAACAACAGTGCCTGTCACCCAGTGTTTTTCTCCTGCTCAAACACACGTCTCCTGCATCGGCCCACGCGGCAGCCCAAGGGCAGGCCCGGCCTAGGAGCAACGCAACCCGAACTGAAGCTGCTCAGACACCAAGTGTGGGGCAGGAGATGGTGCTGGCGGTCAGAGGCCACAGGACGTGACCGCGGGGGCATCCCTGGACAGAGGGCGGGCACTCCGAGATGGGGAAGAGGGATAGCCAAGCCGTGCCAGACCTCACGGCTCTCGGAGACCAAGGCAGGAGCTCAGCTCATTATTCTAAGGCCTAACAGAGGGCCGAGGAATTAGCTCAACGGCTCAGCGCTTGCCTGGCAAGTAGAGTCGTGAGTCCCATCCCCAGTACCAAAAAAAAAAAAAAAAAAAAAAGATAAAGTGTGACACAGAGAACAGGTGTACAGGTGCAGAGAGAGGTGGAGACAGGATGGAGAGCCCTGGGGCCGAGGGACAGCCAGAGCGCAGACAAAGGCATGCACAGCCATGTATGGTGGGGACGCGCGAGGCCACTGACCTGGGCGTTGACGTCCACCTGCCCCGTGCTGAGCAGCAGGCTGACCATCTCCAAGTCGCCGATTTTGGCTGCATGGTGGAGGCAGGTGGAGCCGTCCTCCTCCTGAGGGAGACAGGTGTGGCTGGCAGGAGTACCCCGTAGGGCCCCACCTTGCAACTCCCAGGGCCCGGCCCACGCACCGCACCTTACTGTAGACACAGCCGCCTCGCTGCACCATGTAGCGTGCTACCTCCAGGTGGTTGTTCACCACGGCCTCCATCAGCGGCGTCCGCTGCTGCTTGTCCACGGCGTTGATGTTGGCTCCTGCCTGCAAGGGCGGCCATGGGGCTAGTACCACGGAGGGCGTGCCCGGAGTGGGCTGAGTGGGCGTGGCCAGGGATGGTGGCGGGGCCTACGGGGCGGCATGCTGACCTGCAGCAGCACGTGGCAGATCTCCACGGAGCCCTTCTGGGCAGCCGCGTGCAGCGGCGTGCGCTTGCTCTGCTGGTCGCTCTGGAAGTTGGGGTCCAAGTTGTCCACTGTGGGAGGGCCCGCCACACCGGGAGGCGGGACAGGCGGTGAGCGAGCAGACTGCACTTCTCCCCTGAGGGCTTCTCTGCGCCTCCTGCTGGCCCGCTCTGCTCTCCGCAGAGCTGGGAGCCCCTGCAGCCCAAGCCTCTGCCCCCTGCCGCCCGCCCCTTGCCGGCCCAGGGGGAGGGGGTGTGTCTGCCCCACTCCCTCAGAGTCCTTGAGGCCTGGACCGTGTCCCTGTGCTGGCTGAGCAAGCGGCCCCGTACTCACACAGCATCAGGATCACCTTCTGCAGCTCCCCCTGCTTCACAGATAGGTACAGCTGCCGCGGGTGGAAACGCAGCTTCTTCCGCCTGTGGGGAGCAGGAGCCGGCACCTCAGCACCGACCTCCTCGGGCCGCGGTCCTGAACCCTCCCGAAAGCAGCGCCCCTCACCTCTCTGACTCCTGGATAACCAGGGCCTTCTCCAGGGCCTCACGGCCCGGCCCCAGCGGCAGCCCCACGGCTGAGAGGCAGCCCCCATTGGGCAGGGTCAGGGAGGGCCCCGAGCTGTCGATGGTGTCAGCCAGGGGATCACAGGGTGGCCGTCGGGGCTCCCCCTGCCCGCGCATCCGGGCGCTGCAGGAGAAAGTGCCGATGTTTAGGGTGCAGGTGCAGGTGCAGAGTGTAGGTGCAGGATGCAGACAGGCAGGGGAGGCCGTTACCTGGGCTGGGAGGTATCTGCCCTCCCTGGGGCATCCTGGGCCAGGGGTGGGGGTGCAGGGGCTGCAGTGCCGGTCGGAGGAGTGCCCCCGTCACCCCGGGGAATGGTCACCTCCTGGGCCTCGGAAGCATCTTCCCCGCAGTGGGGACAAAAGACCATGCCGTTGAGCTGGGAAACACAGGCCCTGTGGAAGCGGTGGGCGACGCGGAAGTCTGGGTGGCACTCCAGGAAGGTGCCCTGGGTGGGGCGAGGCAGGACAAGGTCAGGCTCAGACGCCTCCCAGGGGTGGGCAGGCCACCCAGGAGTGCCCTGCCGCCACTCACCGCTGTGCAGAAGTAGCCGCAGCCAGGGCAGCAGTGGTGCTTGACCATGCGGGCACGGTGGGTCTCACACAGCACCATGAGTGCCACACGGCTGGACGGGCGCATGGTCTCCCGCTTCAGGATGGCCGCGTTGCAGCCGGACAGCTGGGGGTGGTGAAGACGGGAGCGAGAGTGAAGCCATGTCCTGGAGCTGCACTTCCTGCCCGCGCCCCCACCCCACGGCCCTGGGCCCACCTCGCCATCCACGCTCTCGGTGGCCATGCACTTGTGCCCAGCCCTCTCGCTGATTCGGTCGATCTTGGGTGCCTCCATGCGGCAGCTGCACAGGGGCAGCTCCTCGAAGCCGCGCTCCGTCTCCAGGGAGGACGTGTCGTTGGACACCCCTTGGGCGGAGGAGAGACGGCTGAGGAAGGCCCTGGCCCGCCCCTGCCGAGAGGGTCCTCTGCTCCCACTCTGCCTCTCCCTCCATGCTCCAGAACCCCCCAAAGCCTGGCCAAGGTCCCTCCTCCCCAGCCCCGTTCCCGCCGGCCCAGTGGGCGCCCCCTAGTGGCTCTCTGTCCCGGCAATGGGCATTTACCAGCGTGGTTGGGGGAGAGGGTCCCCTCGCTGGGCAGCTCCAGGGACCCCAGAGGGACCTCCATGTACTCACTGGGGCCTGAGGAGCCCACACCATTCACTCCTGACACAGAGACAGAGAGAGTGAGAGCGCGAGCTCATGGTGCCGGGGCGCGTGGGTCCATGCGGGTGCACATGCGTGAGCTGTGTACACGTGCGTGCCTCTGGGGGCCAGGAGGGGACAGAGCAGGGGACCCAAGCCCAGAAGGCCCCTCACCTCGAGGCTCCTTGGCCCGTGGAGGCTCCCGCTTCCGCCGTTTCCGAGACGGTTTCACCCATGGGCTGTCTTTTCGCCATTTCTTCTTGGCCTTGCGCCGGCCACTGGAGCCGCTCTGTGGAGGAGGGAGAGTTAGGGCCCGGCTGCAGCCCCCTCCCCTGGGGAGGCAGGCCTCCCCTCTCACCCTATCTGACTGGTTGCCTGACTCCTCATCTTCTTCCTCCTCCTCCTCTTCTTCCTCCTCCTCCTCTTCTTCTTCTTCTTCCTCTTCTTCCTCCTCCTCCTCTTCACTCAGTTGTTCTGCCAGGGCTTCGACTTCAGACTAGGAGAGAGGAAAATGGGGCTGGGGAGACAGCGACCCGCAGGCCACAGCTCTCTCTGGGAGAAAACCTGGCTGAGGCAGCGGGGCACAAATTCAACAGGATGTGGACAGGCAAGACCAAGAAAGCATTACACTGCCCCGCCTGCCCGGGGACGGCTCCCCAGGAAGGTGCACGTGGGCAGGGGAGGAGGACGGGTGGGTGGAGACGGGTACGAGCGCTGCGTGGCCTTGAAAGAGATGCTTGGGTCTCTCAGCAGCCAGCGTGGGTCCTGGTAACGGAACATAGTGCTGTTTCTGTGAAGCTCACAAGCGGACAAAACTATAGACGGCTTTGAAAAACACCAGACAGGAAGCCCCGAGGTCAGGAGACCAGCTCGGTGTCCTCCCAACCCACTCAGCATTGCGGATGTCACCAGAGACAGAAATGACCAGGTGCCTCAGGGCATGATGTGATGGGAAAGTCTCGGTGCATGCCGAGTTGTGGCACCTAGGACTGTCACCTCCTGGGCTCCTGAGTGGTGAGTGCCAGGGGAGGGGTGGGTGGACATGGGGTCCCTATGCCCTCGGCTACTCTCAAGTCTGAGACTCTTATCTCAGTCACCTCGCCAGGTCTCTTCCACAAATAAAAAGTGAGGATCAAGACTTTTGCTTTATTTTTTTTTGTTAAAAGATGAAGAAATCTGTATATTAAAAGATACCCAAGCAGGGTATGATGGCATACTCCTGTAATCCCAGCAGGAATTACAGGACTCTCGTAATCTCGGGAGGCTGAGGCAGGAGGATCATTGCAAGTGTGAGACCAGCCTGGGCTACAAAGTAAGCCCGAGATAGCCTGGCCCACATAGTGAGACCTGTCTCCAAAAGAAAAAAAAAAAAAAAAAATCGAATGTCCATCAAGTCAACGTGGGGGTCCCTTCTGGACAGCACCAAAAGCCTACTTATGAAACCGAGGCAGTGGGAAGCCTGACGGGACACTCGATGGTGAGAAGGAATCGCTGCAAGCTTTCTTTAGGGCTGTGAAAGCAGTCATGCAGTGATGTTCAGTGACAAAAAAAGACCTTATATTTAGAGGCACAGACGAAAATCTCTCCCCTTGAAGCTGTGACGCCTGGGATTCCCATGACAGGGCCCAGCCAGGGCGCATGCTGGGGGAGGCTGGCGAGTGGCTGCATGCTGACAACCACAGTTCTCTTCTGTGTCTACTTGGAAGTTTCTAGCAAGACTACACCTTACACCAACATGGGAGGCACAAGCAAACAGAGAGGGTGGAAGCCGGCCAGCAGGAAATGAGCCGCAGAGGTGGTACAGGATGGTGCCCGCCTTGGCCCAGAGGGTGTGGCAAGGATGGTGCAGAAGGAGCCCTTGCTGGACACCGCTGCCCACAGCCCGGGCAGTGGGTAAGTGCGTATTCATGTAGGATAAAAGAGAAAGCAAAGAAGGGCTGGGTGCAGCTCAGTGGTAGAGCGCTTGCCTAGCATGTAGGAGGCCGGGGTTCCATTCCCAGTACCAGAAAAACAGAAAAAG
>PVJX010051519.1:0-10282 GCA_004027295.1 Dolichotis patagonum | reverse complement strand
AGCCTTTCCAGAGCATCTACTGCCCTTATTAGGTAGCGTCCACTACCCCGGTCTCGGACCCTCACCCTATGGATACTCTCCCCAATGAATACAGGATTGCCATTCAAACCAACCAATGCCATCTGCTTCTGTACCCGCGCTTGCAAGGTCTCCTCCTCCCTTTGTTCAATAGCTTAAAAACCCTGCCCATGCTTAGCTCAGGGCTCTCTGTTCCTGCATGCTCAGTGAGCCCCATGCAAGCTTGGATAATAAAGACCCCATGCTTATTGCATGAGAAGGCGTCTGTTGGTGTCTTCCTTCACGTGGCGGGCGTCTCGACCCTCACAGAGGAGCTTCTGACACAATTAACATATAGAGCAGAAAGACAAAGCCAAGACTTAAAAGAATAATATATAAAAAAAGAATAATATAATTTATAAGCTTCAATTTGCAAGTAGTCTTAATAGTGATCAAAACAAGTTTTCTAATACAGTTAATTGTTATTGTTACTTCAATATTATTTGCATTAATAATCACAAATAATTTTTCAGTCTGTTTGCTCTAGAATTCCTAGAATATACAGAAACAATAATTATATAACATACCAATTGCTCTAATTTATTCAGAATGAGTATAAATATTCATAGGAAAATTGTGAATACTTTATAAAAATAAAACACACGACAAAAATGGCCTATTGAATCACACTATCAAAAGCGAACGAAACACAAATTTTCAGAAAATTTAAAGTCAGTTTATCCATTCCTCATATTCATTTGCTCCACATCTGACTGTTCTCATGTTTTCTAAAAGGTGCAATCCTGAACTTTAGATCAATCATGTCCAGTTTCTAGGATGCCTTTAGAATTGACGGCTTAAGGCCACAACTAACAAAAAGCAAACACTTTGCTGCTTCACAGCAGGATGCAGATTCTTTTTTCTAAAAAGCAGAATTCCAGACATTCCACGAGTTTCCTATAAAAATAGAAGATGTCCATTTAAAGTAGGAAGGCATACCAATACAAAATAGCCGAGACATGCGCTTTTTGCAAGCAGACTTACATTTGCTCTTGTAAGCAAACTCCAGATAAAATTCCACTCCTCAGTTCTACCCTTATTCCTCCTCTCAGCTCTCGCTATTTCAAGACAGTGAAGATTGCAGAGATGAGTTTGCAGCCAGTGGAGGAAAAATAATACACTAAGAGAAACTTTAAGAAAAAATATAAAGTGTTTGACTCTCTCCCCCACCTCCAAAAAGCTACTCCGTTAAAAACACTGATTTGAATAATATTTAAAGATTATCATCTTTCATAAGTTAATGACTTAAGGAAAATAACTTGTTAAATAAAATCAAAGTACTGTGATTTCTTTTTTAACATGACTGACAGCACACAGAATCATAAAGAGCAGAGTTAAAGATGAGAATTTTTTTTAGCGTAGACATCAGAGTAAAGTTCCCAGTCTCTTGGAGCACGTGTATGCATCTTATGCTGATCTGCGTCCATCCTTATACTGTCCCAGGAGTGAGACGGGAAGTATGGACTGGTCACAAAGATTCCTCATGTTCCTATTCTGTACCAGGACCATATGTGGCAACTGTGAGCTAAAAAAGTCCTCATCACTGCCCAGATGGAGCTGAAGTCAGCAAGAGAAAAAGACAATCACACAAATGAACTCCAGTATCAGCACCCCTGTTAGAAGACAAAGGGAGACTCCATGTAACCTTGAGAGCAGCAAACACTTCCCCAAAGAAAGTATCATGGATCCTAAAGAGAAGTTAGCTAGGAGTTAAAAATAAAAAACAGAAAATAGAAGAAGTGGAAAGGCATCCTTAGATTAGGAGTCAGGATGGGCCAAACCTGAAGCAAGAGGAGCAAAGTCCACTGGAAATGCTGGTGAGACAGAAGGACAGAAGGACAGTGTGGGAGTTTGAGTTTAGTAGTAGTGTAGGTCAAGTATCTGAGGCTTTATTAAAGTAACAGCA
Organism: Dolichotis patagonum; assembly: GCA_004027295.1. Taxonomy (NCBI): domain Eukaryota; kingdom Metazoa; phylum Chordata; class Mammalia; order Rodentia; family Caviidae; genus Dolichotis; species Dolichotis patagonum. Next base: position 8,319 of record PVJX010051519.1, on the reverse strand, counting down.
AGGAAAGAACAACATGATCAGAGTGGAGAATGAGTTTAAAGTGTTCTTACAACAAATAGGTAGAAAACAGTGGCCAGCCAGCCAACTGCAGTAAACCCAGAATATATCAGTAGCCTAAACCAGGAGGGTGGCAATGAAGAAGAGGGAAGAGGCCAGTGCATCTCAGATCTGTACTTTTGATGTTTGTTTGTTTGTGGAGATTGCGGTTTTCCTTAGTAATGGAGTCAAATTCAGGACCTTGTACATGCTAAGCAAATGCTCTATACTTAGGTCTACTCCCACCCCTCTCCCAGTGATCTTCTAACAAACCATATCACAGAAACTCAAAAGAGGCCAGGTCCATAATAAGCATCACATGAATGAGTGTTGACTCAGTGAAACTTTTTCATTCCACGCTTCTTCTTCTCCTGTTTCTAAAGTTGTGTTCACTTTCCTATTAGATGGGACACATACTGCAAAGGCAATGTCTCCAGAAAAAGCTCTCAATTCACTTCCTAATATGATACAAATTAAAGATACTAGGGAGAATGTTCTCTCTGCCTTCCATCTTCATTTCTCTACCAATATTTTACAGTCTGACCTGTAATTAAGAAAATTGGCCCATATTGTGTTTCCAGCTATGAACATCAGACACCTATTTTATCATATACTTTCATCTGAGCTATTTAAGGGACACATTGAGTCCATTCTTTTTAGTGGCAGATCAGAACCCTGAAAATCAAAGTGACCTACTGACCTAGACTTGCCAAGCAGAGAACATGAGCTGGGAGGCCCAGGCAGCTGGATCCAAACTGTCACTACACTAGTTCTTGTGTAGATACAACTTCTCTCTCACGTCTTCCTCACATACATTAACTGACCAACCATCTAACCATAATAAACATATCCTCTGCAGCACGGTATCAGTCTGTTGATGGTTGGCAGTAAGACACACATTTCTTCCTAGCTTTGCCCAGATTTAAGCATGAAATCTCATGCATATTACTTTGCCTCCATTTTTTCATTGATCCTATGATTGATGATGATGATATAAATATAGACTATGCAAGCACTACTGTTACTAATGAGAGTCCTACTTGGCAGCCACATGTGGTGCATTTGCCCCCTTCAGGAAAGGACTTTCTGCCCAGCTCAGAGAAGTGGCCCAAAGACAGCCTCACTTGCAGGGGACAATGGCTGAGATGACACATTTTCCAAGGCTACCTGTGTTCGGCAGCTGAGCAACGGGAATGTGGAGACTGGCCATTTTCATCTACACAGGTCACCACTGCCCAGACAGCCTTATTCACAAGTCCCCCACTGGGTCCGCAGAGGTCTTCCAGGCAGAATGGCAACTCAGTCTCCCTCTACACATGACTGCTTCTTCCCACCTCCTTTCGCGAGTGATGATTTCTAATAAATATCCTGTGCCGCAAGCCCCAGCTCAGCACTGCTGCTGCAAAAATCAAAGGACCACACTCTGCTTATTTACTCTGCCATATGAACCAGGGATTAAAAAAATACCTGCTTAGTTGAAATGGCAAGAATCGGCCTGTTGAATAATTGGATTTAAAGCCTTCTGTTATACGGTAATTCCCTTCATTTATACTACTAGTTTCTGTTAGTTCATTGAAAAAAAAGTTTTGTGCTTTTTCTCTAGACTGTTTCTTCTCTGTAAACAAGAATTTTTTTTTGCCTCTGAGTAACTACTTTGAAGATGACATAGTGTATTAACTATTGCTATTCTCTTATTTTATGAAATTTTATTTTTTCACAAAATAAAAAAATAAAGCTGTTCTGCTAATTCACAGAAGTGAATTAATTAATAACATTTTGCCAACAAAGGCAGGAGCTTATATGTAGAAACAACAAGGGATAACAGATCTCTCATGAGTTAAGGCTTTAGCTTAGTCCTCAAGTTAGAGAAGAATCATATTCATTCTGAGGGTCTTTTTTCCCAGAATTAAACCCAAAATTAATTTTTATCTGTTTGCTTATAGCCAACACTACAGTTTTACTTTCATATAAATCTAGAGGTAATATTTAAAGACCAGCATTTTAGACCATCTCGGTAAGGATAATTCCTCAACATTTCATGACTAGCCATGATACGACAGGGAAAGGGTCACACTAAACCCCTAGGTAATATGACCACTGAATTAGATATGTGATGAAGCAAATCATTCTCTTTATTCCATGTCCAAAGTTTACTCATTCAAACATTATTTGTGAGGCACCTACAATTACCAATCAATGTCTCAGTGAGCAGATCTGTTCCAATAGTGACCATCTTGTTTGGTGAAGAGAAACAGGAACTCAGAAAACAAACTCTGCCAAGACAGTTAACAAATGACAAAAAATGTACTCCCACATATTAGAAGGAAAGGAAAAGAATCACACATTACAGTGATAGCTGTTATTTTTCTACCAATACCCAAAAGAATAGTGAAAGTTGTTCAGCCTGGAATGCTGAACTTAATGTCTTTCAAAAGCAAAAACGTGTTAGCTTTGGTCAACTGCTGTCTCCTGAAGCTTCCAAAATGGAAGCCTAATAGTGCTGCCATGTCACATTAGGTGCAATTCAAATGCTACCAATAATTTCAAGTCACTGTAAATACTGAACATTTTGGGGGGGGGGGTATCACCAAAACCCCAGAGAGTCACAGATTTCCAAATGCACAATATTTGTCTAAATGGAATCTGACAAGTATGGTACCACTTTTCATTTTAGAATTCTATCATATTCTTTACTGAATCAAAACCAAAGCAGATGTATACTACTCATGCCAAAGAAAGGCTGAAAAAATAACACAGAAAAATGAAAAGAAAAGAAGTCACTCCTGCAGAGAAATAAAGGGGTTGAAACGAAGCAGGTTACTTCTAGTTTTCATTGATGTTTTCATCATCTGTGGAACATACTTCATTTGCAGTGAAAATACTTGTTCCTCAAGTTGGAAGATGAATGGTGATTGCTTTTTGAGATATTATGTTAGCTGAACAAAAAGGCAAGAAAAGGACAAAAAAGAAAATTCAATAAATCTTTAACACTTTTGTCTTTTTTGATGTCCTACAGAAGGAAAGGATTTTAAACAGAAAAACTGTACTCTTCTATCTTTCATTTAAATATGCTGAACTAAATTGTTGGTAAATATAGAAAAGTAAATTGTCTTTATCCCTGAATTTCTTTTTCAAGGAAAATAGCTGGGATGAGAGAATCAGGGATTCATTCTATAATTATTAATGTTTAATTTGGTTGTGTTTTAAAGAATCTGAAAACTCCTGCAGACTGTTTTTGATTCTATGCTACAACTCTACTTCTGGGCACAACCACCAAATTTTAGTGCCACCATCATTAAAGCCAAAGTAGAAAGTTTATTTTTCCCAAGGTTTAACAGAGATCTCTTGTGCTTGCTGTAAGGCCAGTGGATTCCTGCATTAATGCATATTTTTATTAAGTTCTCACTTTATTTCAGCATGCTGCAGACATTTTCCAAAGGTTTTTCTAAACCTTGCTTTCTAGTTTAAACATCCAAAATGCAGTCATGAATGCCACATATTTAAATATTTCCAATCCAAAGTGAATAATGCAAAAATCTTTCAAACCTACCATTCCTACCATTAAGTCATCTTAGATTTCATTATCAGTGAAAACTGATCAAATGGCCCCCAAAATTTCCAGAGCTGCTCTTGACCTGGCAGGTAGCTTGCTTCCCAAAACAGCATAGAGAATCTCACTGGAGTCACCACTCCCCTACGTCCTGGTACAGGCTCTACCAACAGTGGGCCAGTTAAACAGGGCACAAACCCAGTGAGACGCTAAGGGTAAGACCTTCAGCACAGTGACTGTCACATAGGAACCCTATCAGAGGCAAACACCATGATTATTATCATTCTCAGTTTAGCATTAGCCCAAACACTTGCATCTGTGAGCAGTGCATAAGCACAGCATGGCTATGGGTGACATCAGTACCTTTCATTTTTTTCTGTCCAAGAAACAGAAAAGTTACTGGTTGAGAAGTAAGAGATAGTAATATTTTGGCACTGTGGGAACACAGCAGGAGAGAAATTCATGCCATGTTCAGTACAGAACTGTGTGGCTTAAGTAGTCAAAAGAAAAGGCCAAGCCCTCTGTATCCTATGGAACTCTCTGCACAAAGTGTCAACCTACAGTGACAGTTATTAATAATCTAGTAATTTTAGGACTAAAATGTTGATGGCATGGGATAATCATGGAATTTTCACCCTAGCATGTACAGACCCATGACACATGTGAACAGTGTCATCAGAGGGGGCAGTCCTGAGGAAGCAGGCAGTTAGCCTAATGGTATGTCTGAGCTCTGGTACTGCTGTCAACATCCAGCAGAAATCAGTGCTCTGAGGTCAATATAAGGGGACCAAACTGTCTTCACTAAAATCAGAGTCCTCTTTTTTTGGTAAAGGGCTATTCAAAGTGGTTCCTAGTGTTTGTAAATATCCACATGACATCTGATGCCATTGAATTCACTACCTTAGACAAAGTCACATAGTAGTGTTTGGCATTTGTTTTTCTCTCTCTGTCAATATGCCAATACCTGGATTGCTGGGGCAGGTAGGAGGGGTAGCTCACAAACAATACTGTGGCTCACTCCTGAAGAATAAGGCACTGAGTCAAGTAATCTGTAAATTCCGGCACCAACAAACAAACATGAAGAAACAAGGCAACGAAATGCCTCCCAAAACTCCTTCCCCAGAATTGGTACAGGTGGCAAGAAATGGAAGAAAATCATAAGCTACACAGCAGACAGATCTGAAAGGGGACCAATGGAAGTAAACTTAAAGAAGATATAACTAATCGCTTGACCATAATGAAACAAATGATCAGCAAGTCTTGCAGCAACACTAATAAACAGCTAGAGGAGTTAAAGAGAAATGCAAAATACTAGTGTCCAGTACAGAAAAGAATGACAGTCCATAAGGATGCTCCCAATAGAAATCCAAGAGATCAAAACATAACTGACAGTATGGCAGCAGAACTGATCAATGTAAACAGGAGTGTCAGACCCGGCAGACAGGGCTCTGGCCAATGATCGATCAATAAAGAACAACAAGGAAACATGAAAAATGTACTCAATAGCTCCTAGATGACTCAAAGAGGGCTAAAGTGTAACTGGAATTAGCAAAAGACAGAAGACAGCACAAAGGGAAATAAAAATCACAAGTTAGAGCAGAAAACTTTCCAGACATGGAAAAAGAATTTAACATGCAGGTAAGTAGAGCACTAAAAACCCTAAGAGTCATGATCAGAGAGAAAAAAAAAACTCCATGCCACATAATAACTAACATACCAGAAATACAAAAAAAAAAAAAAAGAGAGAGAGAGAGAGAGACAGAGAGACAGAGAGAATCGGAAATGCTGCTAGAGAAAGGCAGCAAATCACCTAAATGAAAAACCTATCACAATTACAATAAATTTCTCAACACAAACCTTAAAAAAACAAGGATAGCATGGAATGAAGCATTTCAAACTTTTAAAGAAAACAGCTTCTAACTCAGATTGTGACATCCTGCAAAATTATCTTTCAGAATTGATGGAGAAATAAGATACTTTCATGATGAAGAAAAGCTACAGAAATTCCTGATCACCAAATCAACACTCCAACAAATTCTCAAGGATAACCTACAAGACAAGGACACTAACAATGTCGAAAGGTCCAATAAAATAAATACATCAGATAGGGATAGTAATTAAGTAAAAAGAAAAGAAAGCAAAATGTCAACAGTAAATTAATACAACAATAGAAATAACTCAATACCTCATATATGCACTAAGCACAGTGACCAAAATCTAATGGATATAAAATATTAATAAACATCAATACAGTTACGGTAGAGGATTTCAATACCTCACTGCCACAAATTGATCAACTAACCAAACCTCAACAAAAAGAAATATCAGAGTTGAAACAAACCTTTGAAAAAATAGATTTAATAAGTATTTATAGAGTATTTGAGCCAACAACAAAATAAACATTCTTTTCAGCCATACATCACACTTTCTCCAAAATATACCACATAGTAGTTAATAAAGCATGCCTATGTGAGTGCAAAAGAAATTTTACTGGATATATTATCAGATCACAGTGCAATGAAACTAGAAATCAATAGCAAAAGAAACCATAAACATATGGAAATTAAATAACATACTCTTGAATAATCAATGGATCACAGAGGAAATTAAGGAAGAAGACAAACAATTCCTAGAATTCAACAGTACAACATACCAGAACTTACCCAATACAATGAAAGCAGTCCTACAAAGGAAGCTTATATGAATGAATGCCCACATCAGAAACATAGAATGAGCCTGAATAAATAATCTAATGATGCATCTCAAATTCTTAGAAAAATAATCCAAACCCAGAACTTGTAAAGTGTTATGTTTTATATTTAGATGTCCCCCCAGAGCTTCATGTGGTCTTTTGGTTTTTTCCAGAGGTGGCTGAATCCAGAGGGTTTGATTGATTTGTAGTGCAATGCTGGGATTAAGGTTTGGCGATTCCTGGATTAGATTGGCAAGCCCTAATTCTGGCAGACTAGATACAATATAAAGAACAGAAAGAAGCTTCTCTGTCTTTCCTTTCTCTCTCTCTCTCTCTCTCTCTCTCTCTCTCTCTCTCTCTCCTCTCTCTCTGTTTCACTGCTTTTGCTGTCTTCTGCCACCATGAATTGTTGCCCTCTGTCATGTGCCACCCTGCTTTGGAACCAGCCAATTATGGATTTAAACCTCTACAAATTGTGAGCTAAATAAACCTCCCCCCCTTTAACTTTGAGTGTCAGATATTTTGTCTCAAAAACAAGAGAAAAGTAAAACAACAGGGAAGGAAATTTTAAATATCAGAACAGAAATTAATGAAATTAAGACCAAAAAACAATAAAAAGAATCAATGAATCAAAGAGCTGATTCTTTGAAAGAATGAGTAAAATAAACAAACTTCAAAAAAGTAAAGAAAGGCCAGGCATGGTAGTGCACACCTGTAGTTCCAGCACTGGGGAGGCTGAGGCAGGAGGATTGCTGTGAGTTCAAGGCTAACCTGGACTACATAGCACGACCCTATCACAATAAAAAACAAAGTAAGTAAGACACAAATCAATGCAGTTAGAAATGAAAAAATGTGAAATCAAAATGGACACTACTGGAATCCAGGAAATTATTATCAACTACTTCACAAATATATAAGCCAAACAATTAGAACACTCAGAAGAAATGAAGAGATTTCTAGATACATATGAATTCCCTTTTAAATCACAAACAACACAAGGATGTCCATTATCACCATTTCTTTCCAACCTAGTTCTTAAAACATTAGCAAAAGCAATAAGGCAAAATAAAGAAAGAAAATAGACACATAAAAGAAAGAACAAAGTCAAAATATCATCATTTGCAAATAAAATAATTCCTTATTTACAAGAGCAAAAAAATTCCACCAAAAGGAATAAAATAATTCAGTAATCAGAATACAAAATAAACTCACAAAAATAAGTATCATTCATATACATTAATAATGAAATCACTGAAAAAGCAATTAAGAAAATAATACTTTTCACAATAGCATCAAAAAATTTAAATATTTAGGTACATGTGACTAAAGAGGTCACCTACTTTTCTTGCAGAGACCAAGTACCAGACACTCAAAGTTAAAGGAAAAAAGTTTATTTCAACTTACAGTTTGGTTTGTAGATATTTTACTCCCCAGTCAGCTAGCTCCAAGTTGGGGCAGCATCACAGAGAGGGATTGCAGGGAAGAAATAATGCATAACATATGTCAGGCAAAAAGGTAGAAACAGCAGCAGCAAACAGCCAGCATTTCCCTTTTATCCCATCTAAACTACCAGTCTTTTTGGTGGTGCCACCCAACTCTAATCAGTGAACTAATTTAGTACCATACTCACTTTACTCAGTATCACATGACCTAGATCCAGTCAGCCCCCAAAAGCTCTACATATTATGAGAGGTTTTTTGCGGGGGTGGGGGGATCTAGATACAAGCCCTAGTAGGAAGTAAAGACCTCTACAATGAAAAGTACATCAGATTGAAAAAGAAAGTTGAGGAGGACATCTGAAAATGGAAAAATATCTCCTCTTTCTGGGCAATCAGAAGAATCATAATCAACATGACTAAATTTCCAAAATTAATATTCATATTTAATGCAATCTCAATTAAAATACCAATGTTATTACTCACAGAGCTAGAGAAAACAATCCTAAAATTTATATGAAACCAAAAGAGACCCAGAATACCAAAGCAAACCCAGGTAACAAAGGCAAAGCAGGCAACATCACAATCCCAGACTTTAAGACATA
>PVJX010051518.1:0-10275 GCA_004027295.1 Dolichotis patagonum | reverse complement strand
TCCATATGCAAGGATAAGGACAACCATTTGGAAGAAAACAAGAGACAATATGACAGATAGTGAAGATCTCTGGTTGTCTAGCTTTGAAATTTATGCTTTCTTATGTCCCATTCTGTTCTGTTTTATTGTGTTTAATTTTACTCCCTTTTAAAATAAAATAAAAAAAGTGTTTAAAAAAACTCAGAGAAGCAGTCTCACTCACTCTTATATTAAATCTTCCCATAGGGAAATACTTCACTTTTATGTTTCTAAAAAATAAAATCACCCTGGAAATCAGAGGGCTGATGCGATGGCTGGTGGGATATCTAAGCTGGAAACTGGGCATAACAACCAGGCAACAGCCAGCCTGGTTAGGATCAGAGACAACAGTGGCCCTTCTGGGTCTGAGAGGCTCTAAAGCAGCCTTATAAGGGATCTTACTGTTTTTACTGCTTGCGATGAGACCGGAGTCTTCTCCAAAAGGAGCTTACAGCTCTCCTATAGCTGCCTTCTGAAGTATAAAGCACTGTTTACTAAAGTCCATCAACTTCTGGTTGGTACAATCATCTTTCACATAGAAAGGATTTCTTTCACTTGAAAGTATTTTAAGAAACAAATTAGTAAAATGTTTAATACAATTGAGAATTTGTTATGACTAGGCCACCAAACTCAGACCTGCATTTTGTTTTTTTACTTTTGTTTTTAAGAGACGAGCTTGCTATTTACTTCAGTCTGGGCTCAGACTCACAGCAACCCTGCCTCAGCCTCTGGAGTGCCAGCATTACAGGCCTGCACCACTATGCACAACCAGAGCTGCGTTTTATGCAACGCATTAGTGTTTGTATTTGCAAAGGCTCTTTACATAATTCTAGTTACTTCAGCCTTTTATGCTTCAAACTGATGGACCTTATGGAAACCCAAGGCAATGCAGGGCATGCTAGCGGTACTCACTTTAGTGTATTGAATCTTCAGATCAGCCAGGGGGGGCAGGTACAGATATTTTTGCTGAGAAAAACATTTCTGGTTCTGCTCCTGGAACAGAGGCAAGGAGCTGAGCAATTTGACTCTGATGCAGCAGTTGGCTTCATTTTTTCTTTTCCCTCTGCAGTGACTAAAGTTTATTTGCATATTGGGATATGATTGGGTGAACAAACCCGGAACAAAAAAAAAAAAAGATGACAGTACTTATTTGTAACACTTTTGACTTTAAACTTAAATCCTTAAGAAAACCAGCACTCCAGCACTGAGGCTGCATCTGGAGACAGGGCACTATTGCAGATGAATTGGTTTACAGAGCTGAAGCTGGCAATAAGGATGTGCAGCTCAGCTGCTCTGCCATTAAACCCAGTTATTTTTATTATTGTTTCTTGCTTTTCATTCTTGTCACGTTACCATGTAACTCTCCATTCTCTGACAGCCTTGGAAGCAGAATCTGAGAATGGAGAGTCTGAAGGGGCCCTTGTTCTCAGTAGAAGATGGGAAGGAAAAGAGCCCTAACCAGGTATCTCAGGACAAGGCCGGCAGGAAATCAGTCCCTCCCCAGAGACCCGGGACCGAGGGGCACAGGGGCCCTGTAGGCGCTGCCCTAGTCTAGCTTGCTGAACACCTAATCAGTCAGGTGTACTCCAGAGCTGGGTGGGTGCGTCCACAGTGATTTCCGAAGCCCTAAAGTATATGTGTTTTCTATGTGGAGACAGAAAAGTCAGCAGGACTTTCAGGGCACGCAGAGCACTGACACACAGCACAGCGTCACCACAATCAGCCATGTGACAGTGTCATCTGTGAAGCTCATTTAAAACGAAGGGGACCTCGGGTTCTGCAAGGTGTTTGTATTCATCGATCACTGCTGTAGACAATCACGCAAGAGTTTTAAACAGGACTCTCACAGAATTCCAATTCTTGGTGTTCAAGCTGGGAACTCTCACAAAGGACAATTTTAAAGCGAACTGTTCTCATGTTAAGTACAATGCTTTATAAATGTGTTGAAGTTATAGTGAAAGTTGTAACAGCAACAAGGTGAAATTCTTTGGATGCTCTGAAATTTGTGAATTCACAACAGTTTTCTTCTAGTAAAATTCCTAGCTTCCCAGAATATTGAATTTAGATGAGAAAACTAATGTTACTGAATAGTTTTTCCAGAATGGATATGAGAATCTCAGTTTTCTGTCCATCTTCAAATGAATCTCCCACTCTCTCTCAACTTTCATTTCTGTTCAGTCTAATTGTGTTTCCAGAAATGCATTTCCAGTTAAATTTACTTTCCACAGCAGCTGCTGCTAAACCTGCAGGAGGGCTGCAGCCAGGCCCCAGCAGCTGTGGTTTGCTGTTTTCTTCTGCTCTCTGTTTCACAGATGTTTGTAGATATAAACACTGGCTCATCTGATGTCCAGGCAGTGAAAGCACCAGGCTTGATAACACACTTGGCGTTCCATTTCAGCCATCTCATTCTTAAGATGAGTACATCTTTATTTGCATGTTTTTGGATGATTATTTAAGAATAGGCCCTAAGACAGGCATTACTGAGTTTAACATAGTGAAGTACCCCTGTAATTCCAGCAACAGGGAACTTATGTCAGAACCCTCTAAGTTCAAGGCCAGCCTGGTCTATGTAATGAGTTGAAGGCCGACTTGAACTGCATAACAAAACTCTGTTTCATAAAACAAGACAAAACAAAAGCAACCTAAACAAAACAAACAAAAACAGGCATTAGAGAATGCAGGTAAAAGCAGCAGCTTTGGAGACAGGTCATCACACCTACACATTTACTTTCAACAAATATTTACCAAGCATCATTTAAGCATCAGTAGTTCTTCAAACCTACTTTCACTTGGGCACTTAATTTCGCTTTCTGCCTAAAACCCACAGTGCCTGATAGGTATATTACTGGGCAACGTATTCTGTGCTGCCCCCTTTATCTGTAGAATAATGTTATCTTCCCAGAAATGGTTATAGGATTAAAGACTGTTTCTTTCTTTCCTCTCCTTACAGTGGAGACAGTAGCGGGCCATGGTGGCAGTCCCCAAGCCTGGAGCCACTTTTGTGGACTTAATGTATTGATTGAGGGGCTCAATCAGCAAGGGCTGTTAATCTCCTTTCTCTGTTCAGAGAAAAATTAATGAAAAATAAGAAACAAAATATTGGTCCCTAACATGTAACTTTTTCCAGGTGCTCGTGGAAGCTGTCATTATGAACAAGAAATGTACTTCTAGTGTCACTAAAACTGCTCTCTCTTTTCATCTAACTCCATTCTAACTTCAGTCACTGAGAAGATCAAAGGAGATGAGCCGCCTCCACCCACAGGAGCAGCTGAAATTTTTCAAAAAATCAAAACTGTTGTCGAAGTTTAATTTCATGCTGGAATAAAAATGGTGCCTGTAATGAACTCAATGTCTGCTCCCCCTTTGAAATTTGTAAATATTTAGAAACCCTAAGCTCCAAAGCTACAGTATTAGGAAGTGGGAATTTTGGAAGATAATTAGGTGCTGAATGCGGAAACTTCAGGAATGGGGTCGCCTTCTAAGATGAGCCCTAGAGAGCTCTGTTACCCATTTTTGTCACGTGAAGAAATAAAAAATCAGCCAACTTTAACCCTGACGAGGGTGCTTATACAGCTTGACCTTAAAATCTCCAGAAGTGTGAGTTAGACAAATCTTCCTGTTTGATAACCCAGCAGTGAACATACCTCTAAATTTTGAGGGACTATACCAGATAAAATTGGTTAGGTAGCACATCATACTTACAATTTTTTGGATTTTTAATATTTTAGAAAAACTTGACCTCATCTGTAGTAAGAGACTCTGTGTTTCACTGGAAAGTTAATGTTAGACCTGAAGTTGAATTTTAATGCCAGCAACTTGTGTTAGCCTTTGCTTATGAAATCTCAGAAAAGAGATCTACAATCTAGGTTAAATGACAATGACTATGTTGCCTTCTAGTCTTTAAGTAATATATTGTCCTGTTATGTGCTTTAATGAGGAAGTCTTTCAAACACATAGGGTCTCAGTTCCTACCTCTTCTTCACACAACCTAAAGTGTGCTTACTTCTCAGCTGTTAAACCTTTTGTCCGTCAAGGGTAAATATTGATAAGGATGAGTGCAGTTGTTTATCTCGTTTTTATTTCCCTTCTTGTTTATTTGACTTCTGAAGATTCTTCTTTCTCACGGAATCAAGTATGCATTTCAAAGCTACTTATGATGTTTTTAGCTTGCATGTTCAATTGAGTTTTAGTAGGAGAATTGTCACAAAATGTGGAGTGAAATGGAAATTACTCAATCAGAAAAGAAAAAGCACAGCTATTTTTAAAAAGTTGGTTGATTCATAAAATAGCTAATTGTTATGATTTATTCATTGTTATTTTCTGTGTATTTTGATCTTTTTCTTATGAGCAATAATAAGTATCTGACGATGTTATTTGCCTCTTACATTATAGTTTATTTGCCTATTACATACACAGACGTATGTGTTGAAGCATCTTTCCTCAATTATGCATATTGTCTTGTAGTTTTTCCTTTTTATAGACATTTTAAATCAATTTGATGCTAAAAATATAAAATCATCTCAATTTATTATTCCAGTATGAATTTTCATACTTTAATTTAGAATCCTATTTGATTCTAAATTTAAACTAAAAATCTAGTATCCAGATACAATTTGCTATGTCTGGAAGTGATTATATATTGCCTTATCCAGTGTACATTTAAGGAGGGTCTTTAATTGAATATACCAGCAGGAGAGTAGACTTGGGTTTCTAATAATACTTTAGATACCAGAGATGAGAGTTGAGTCTGATGACAATTGACTAATTGCTATTGGAATTTCCTTCTGACCTACTGTCCCTCTCCCAAACATGATCTCTGATCACAATTGTAGAGACAAAATTAGCTGAAATTAATTAATGAAAAGTTCTTAATTAATGAAAAATCATCTTTCCATGTAGACAAAAAAATCCAAGGAGTTTCAAGTTCAATCTTTGCCCCATGTGACACAGAGAAATATAAAAGGAGATAGACAGACATGGTCTCCTCACAGTGATTGAGGCTTATTAATGAACTAAGAAAATACAATCTTGACAGGATACTTGAAGACTACTGTGTATCATTCATGGCAACAAAGATGCAGGGACCACAGCAATGCCAAGCAGATAGAGTAGCCAGGGAGACATAGCAGAGGGATGAGTGTTGGTAGCTTAGTGACCTCCAAGAGAGAATGTGCTCTTTTCTCTGGTATCAAATCTACTAAATTGCAAAAGGCAGCAGCATAGATGTGCTGTCAGATGAGTTTATGGAGAGTAGATGTGCTAGCAGACACTCACTAAAAGGAAAGGTTCAAGAAAGAGAAGGACATGAGGAAGAGTGAAGATTAGTGGTAACTAAGGAAGGGATAGAAGAGCATAAATGGAGAGAAAATCTTAATGGATATGTTTTACTTTGCAGTGATGGGAGTCCTTTGCAGCTAGGTAAGAGTGCTGGTTGTACCACGCTGTGAACATACTAAAGACCACGGAAGTATTTTCTTAAAATGATTCATCTTAAAATTCTAATTATAGTTTTATAATCTATACATTTCACATTAGCAAGTTATTTTAAAAATATAAACTAGTAGCAGAAAGAAGCTTGATGGCGACCGTGTGTGACAACCTAAGGCTCATCCCAACTGTGGGATGATTCTTCGATGAGAGACTCAGACCTTGCAACACCATAGATAATGAAAGGCCCAGAAACATTTTATATTCTCAAACAGATCCAGGAATACATGCTCTGGGAATATGAAATTCACAATATTTTAATGTTTTGCTTCCATGTCTTATTGCTTTTGTTTTAATCCTTAGATGTTGTGACAACATAAATAATAATTAGCATATGTCAGATAGTGCTTTGAGAATATTCTAACAGGGCACTTTTCATGTGTCTTTCTTGTGTTTCTGGTCTATTTCTCAGGGATAAGCAATGGTTTCACTCAGGCCCCCTCTTCTTCAAAACCTGTTAACAAAAGTAAGTAGTAACACAAAATCGCTAGCAAATACTTTCTGTTAGTTTTGGAAATGGTTCGGATAATGTGCTGAGAATCCAGGATCCATTTCTATTTGAAGTCACACTATTATAGTTTCAGCACATAGAAGAGTAATTTAGCATGAAGAGGTTAAACATTTTCAAAATAAATGGTGTGTGAACATAGGAAATAGTTTCTCTCAGATGATAGTATCATGGTTCATTCTGGATCCAGATTTCAAAGGCTTCCTCTAAACAAATCATCAGGAAATTCCTCTTCTAGGATACAGCTTTCCTAGTCAAAAAGAAATGGAGCGTTTCTTTGCCTCATATTCCTAAATGTATACCAATTTCTCAAATTCAACTGTTCCTCAAAGGAAATGGACTTAAATAGTTCAAAGTCTTAAAAGAATTCTGGAGCATGCATTTAAAGTTAACTAGTTGATTTTTCATAAATTTTTTACCTATCAAATATGAAATTAAGGCTGCAAGGTAGTCCCTGAAAAATTTTAAGAAGCACATAGCTAATCTAAAAATAGCTTGTTTGGATTTTAGGGAGCATTGGGCACATGGAATTAATTCTGCTCCATACATCCATAAATTACTCTTTCCTTGTACTTTGACAGGAGAACACCACTTCAGGGGCACCAAAGCTGACGTGATGTAACTGTTATTACTTTAACCACCATCTGAGTCAGTCCCCAAACTGAGTCTATTAGAACTATTTCTCATGTGCCTCCATATCTGGGTGGTTATTGTCAGTGTGGATGAAAAAAATTATTTTTTCCCTATGGTTAATGTACAAAAGAGGTTGCTGGAGCTCTCCCTCCAAAGAACTAAGCAAATAGTTTATGAAACTGGGTGAATAAAATCATCGCATCTAAAAAAAAAAATCTTACATAAGAACCAAAACAAAATAAAGCCAAAAAAAGCTTGGTGCCTCAAAGGTCCTTTTAGGCCTTTGGCTCAGGAAACGTATTTCAGTTAGTAAATCTATGCTAAACCCTGTGGTATTCTGGATACATAACAATGAAATATCCAGGAGTTGGTGATTTTGGTCCATCTGTCTAGAATTCTACACTCCATCGTTTTTTTTTTAGTCAGTGGAATATTGCTCATTGTTCAAAACCTCATTTTGAAAGAATTATGTCAACCACTAAAAGAACAGTGACGATGAGATTGACAGTTATTTCTAGCCGCTATAAGCATAATTCTGTTCTAAATGTCTCACAAATCAGGGTGAAAATTAGGACTCTTTCTGCCAATAAACAGAAAGGAACACTAAGGTTGTTGAGGTCAGCGGTAGCTTCCGGTTGTTACTGTCTTCTAAGCTTTCCTAGATTCCAGGTCACTTTAGTCCCTAACTTCCGTAACTTGCCACGCCTGCAGGCCTTTGCTACTTTTATGTTGATACCTCTGGTAGGCGGTCACTTGTTCACTTTTCCACTGGTGTCATGTGAAATGTGACGCAGAGAGAAAGACACTGCACTTGACAGACTTTTCCATGATTATTTTTAAATTTCGTAAATCGTCGACATTGATGTTAAAGAGAAGAACCTAGGTTTAAGAACAGACCATACAGTATCTATCTGATAAATGGCTAATAGTTTATTATTCCCTGGACCATGGTTCAAACTGTGCTGGAGGAGATAGAAAACTGCAAAGAAATTTTTAAAAAGTCACTAGTTAGCATCACAATTTTCCAATTCCTACACTGTGAATAGCCTGTTAATAAAACAAGAGATTTGCCCTTTCTTTTTGGTTAATATGCAAGGTTATTTCTCACAGAAATTCTGTTTATTTGCCTTTGAGGCAAGGAAACTTTGGTCACGCCCTACCCCTGCCCTTGTAGTGTTATCTTGTGACAGTTTTATATGTTTTTCTGTTAGGTTGAGATTAGTTTAATCTGTAACGACGTGTCTTTCTGCTCCTGTTGTCTTTATACTCCAAATAACTAAATACACTGAGGTTTCAGTGACTGGGAAACTATTACATTTCCTCTTCCCATTGCCTAGGACACAGGAGAGAATATCTCTGCCTATCTGGAAGGATCTGGTCTGGGAAAGATTTCTGAATAGAGCTTCCCTGCAACAGCTGGCAGGCTGAATTTGATTCACAGGTGCTGGTTTGCTGACTCACATCCTGGTTTCTGTATTATTATGGATACCACAGGTTGCATTTCAAATGTGTTTCTCCCTACACTTTTACTTTTCTAGTTCTCCTGAACTTTAACCTTACCCACTGTGACAGGCTTTTATCATTGTCATCAGTATTTTACTTTATTGATCTGCTTTCTTTGTTTTTGTGGCAAGCTTCCAGGATTGTCTGGAAAAACTTTCACTGACTGATTCCTTTGTGCATTTTTATTGTATTTGGTGATTGTTCACGTCTGTGCTCATTACTAGTCCACCCTCTTCCCACTTGCTCTGCAAGTCTTCTAATAGTCATAGTAGAGTATGAGCAGCTGTTCTCCAAAGGATGTGATCCAGTTTATACTCAGGTAATTAGTCACTGAGATTCCCAGTATTTCACCTCCTTGTAGAGACTTGCTGTTGTGACTTCTGAATTTCTGCAGGTCAAGTGGTGGTGAAAGAAAACCAAGCATCTTGCAGCTTCCGGAGGTGCTGCTTATACTGTAAGCATATGAATGATTCTTTTGGAGTTAAACATACAGCAGCCCTGGCATGAAGCATATCTCAGAGTGGCTTCACTTCAGATGGCTTGGTTACTCCTGACTTTTAGAATCTTTTCACGTGTTTCATGGTTATTTGTATTTTCAGATCTATAAAGTATATATTTACAACTTTTGTTCATCTTTCAGTCCTTTGTGTAGTTTACATGCAAACCCTTGGTCAGTTTTATGCACTCCTCACACTTGTTGAATTTTCAGTTTTCTCTGGATATTTTTGACAAAAAGAAGTTTCTTATTTTTGTGGTACCTGTTCTGTTACTTTATGGTAAGTGGTTTTTTTTCTTTCATATTTTTAATGGCAATATTCTTTGTCCAGGGGCCAGAAAAAGCTTACGCTAAGCGTCTTCTCAAAGTATAACAGCTTCACCTTTCACATGTAAGCTATTTATTTACCTAGAATTGATTTTGCTTTTTCGTTATCCAAACATAATTTACTGAAGAGATCCTCTGTTCCTCTTCCAGTCTCATGAATTAATTTTCAATAATACACTTACCTAGTTTCTGGTTTCTTATTTGATTTAACTTTGTCCAAATTACACATTTAGACAACATAATGCATAGGCATTTTTGTATACTGCTTCTTTATTTCAAAACTTACCCTAATTTTCTTGTTTTCACTGTTTTTAGTACTTTTGAATATCTAAATTTTTGCAGGATCTTTTTCATCCATTTATGTATTGTTGTGGATCTAAACTTTTCTCAGTCCATTTGATATTATATAGAATGCTATAATGAATTTCTCAGGCATGTGCTTTTCACTTTTATTAAATAATATTCTTATCTTACCTCAGGAATAGGAATACTGGGTTAGAGAAAGTCTGTTTTGTGGTTTTGAATAGCATAACTTGAAAACCATGATATTCTACTCAAAATTATGATTTTACACTAATATTTTAATTTTCTGTTCAAGTGTTTAGAAGTGAAATGGTACTTTGGTTATTTTTTCCTTTTTCTTTTAAACTTTTTTATTTTGTGGAAAAAGGTAAAACAAAATTTCATAACAGAATAATAGAAGAATAACAATAGCTAATACATTGCATATTATTCTAGTTAAACTAGTTGCCCAGTGTACAAAATATGGGCATAAAAATTTCTCCAAATGATGTTAGTGCAAGCCTTTTCAATGAACTAAGAGACACTCGTAGGATAACTAACCTGCATTTTTTTTTTTTTTTTGGCTTAGTTTTAATTTAAACTTGCCGGATTGTTACGAGGCTGCCCGTGTCCTTGGGTCTCTCTGGTGTGCACATATGCCCACGCTCACCTCCTTCACACCAAGACCCTGGTGTTTGCATCTGGTTTTGGGTGTGCTCTCATCGGCTGAAGATCTGTATCAGGTAATAAATAGTTCGACTTTTTTTTCAGAACTTCTGTGTTGTGTACTTCAAGTTCTGATTAGCCTCTCGGTTTCATTCCGTCATGAGAGCCCGATCGCCCCAGATCACCCGTGAGCATTGGCGTCGGGGCAGTGGAGCCTCCTCCGGCGGCGCCCCGGCCCAGGGAAGACGTCAGCTCTCTGCAGCCTCTGACACTGCAGCTGGGGCGCTGCAGGCTGGGTTGCTGCTCTGCTTGGAGTCACCCACAGAGAGAGGTTTCGAAGCTGAGGGGTTGGGTT
>PVJX010051517.1:0-10276 GCA_004027295.1 Dolichotis patagonum | reverse complement strand
TTTTTTTAATTTTTAGACTTTAAATAATTAATGTTTTATTAATGTACTTTGGTTTAAATTTGACTATCTTGCTGTTGATCTTCATTTTCCCCCAACTTTTGTTTCTCTAGTCCTTTCATGTACTATTGTGTGTTGATTGCTTTTTATTATTCAATTTTAAAATTTCCCTTGGATCTTTAGTTGTGGCCATTTATCTATTTATTTTTAAGAATGGGTTTTGGTATTTTGTCCAGGGTGGTCTGGAACTCCAGGGCTCAAACGATCCTCCCAACTTGAGCTTCTCTAGAATAGCTAAGATTCCAGGCATGTGCCGACCTTCATCAGCTGCCAGCAACCAACGGTACCATTTTCACCTTCGCCTTCATGCACTGGGTTTTCCCTGCAATCCTGCAGTTCTCCTTTTTTTTTCTTTTTTTCTTTGAGACAGAGGCTGTCTATGTAGTTCAGGCTGGCCTGTAATTCAGGCAATCTCCCTGCCTCAGGCTCATAAGTGCTGGGGTTGTAGGTGTGGGCCACCATATCTAGCTCTACATTTTCAATATGTGCTAGTATTAATATAAATTATATTTTATCAAACAATAAATTGACTTAGGTTTGTTTTTTTAAAAAAGATGGCTAATAGCAAGTAGGAAGGCAGATCCTTCTCAAAGAGGAAATGGGATACAGAGAAGAGGGAAGGAGGGAAGGCAAGGGGAGACAAAGTACTGAAGATGTGTTATATACATGCAGCAACTCCACGCAAAGCATGTAAGCATCATGTGCAGCTAACATGTGCTACTAAACATAATTAGGAGAATGCACTAGAGATTGATGTCTCTACCCCGAGGCCCCTGGATCAGAGTGTCTACACAGACAACCATGGGGGCAACCCCACGAGGTCACCAGGGATCCAGCGATCCTTGCAGCAGTGATAAAAATCTGCTCTGTGCTGCAGGACTTCTCAGCTTCACACCCACACAGGGTGGAGAAACCAAATCTAGCTGTGGCCTTGCCCTGAGGGACACATGTATAGGAGCATACAAGACCCAGCTCCAAAGAGTCCCCTTCTCCTCCTTTCCTAGCCAGTGGGAAGTCGGATGCTCCCACGGAGAGCATTTAGAACACAGCCTGGATCAGGAGACATGGAGAGCTTTCCAGGAGATGGTAAAATTCTGAGTCAGAAAGGAATTAAGGGGGTGGAACAGGTGATTTGAAATGGAGGTAAAATGGATTTGAATTAATCCATTCTCCCTCTATTCAACTACCCCTATGTGAATTCCTCGTCCAATCACAGTAAATTAATCCTTTTTCCACTAGCCTGGAAGACCCAGGACCCACCCTCCCTCCGGTAGCCCAAGGGTGTGATTGTAAAACCTGCAGTCACACTGGATGATATCTCTCACTCCTGCAGGATTTCACACCATTGATTTCCTCTCTGGGGACAGATGAAAAGTTAGACTCCTCTCTCCTCTCCCCTCCCCTACAATGGCAGGGTCTGGCTGGGTCCAGTGTGGGTGTTCTGAGTGTCTTAGATTGTAACAGCACACTCGAGAGTTACCCACAAGAAACAGAGTCAAGAAACAAGAGATCTTTATTTGGAGCTGCAGTAGTCAGCAGCAAATTTAGGCAGTTGAAGCTGCTGACCTCAAAAAGAAAAAAGAAAATATATATATATATTCATGTATGGGGAGTCCACACCGGGGTATAATCAAGTCCATCACAGCTCTAACCAATTTTCTAGATGTTTCAGTCCTAGTGAAGTAGGACCTGAGTAGCAGATATTTTTTTTGTTTCTACTCGTGGGCTTTGGTTCAATAAAGTCAACCTTAACATCCTCAAATGGCAAAACCCCTTGTCTTTGGATACCCGCCTGCTGTTGAGGATGCACGGCAGGGTTGTTACAGGCACAGGCTTCACAACAAGCAGCTACTGAGGCGCAAGAAGTCCAAAGTCTAGGTACAAAGAAATAACGACCGAGCAAATTGGGCATGGCCATCTTCCCCAGATGGGTGCAGCTATGTAGGTCTTGTATTACATAAAGTCCCAGAGTTTTAAGGAGAAAAGTCTTTCCTCCTGGCAAAAACCTGTCACCCATTTTCTTTAGTGGTTTCCTCTGCCTTTGCCCACTTAAGTTTTTTCTTTGAATACTGGGGTGGGTTAAGTACAGGGGACATTTAACCAGCAGCCAAATGAAGCTGGTGGCCGGAAGGCAGCTTGTTTAGCAGCCGTGTTGGCTGCCCAGTTTTCCTGAACCTCCCTTCACTGCTCTCATTGATGTCCTGGACACTGCATTGTGGCAGTGTTAGAGGGCAGCCAGACCTCTGGTAACCAGTTTAAAAATCTCTTGTGAGTCTTAACACTTTTGTTGCTGCTGTTGTTGTCAAGAGGCCTTTCTCCCAATAGATGATGCCATGTACATGTAGCATAGCAAACATAAGAAGAGTCAGTATGGATGCTTACCTTTCTGTCTGGCCCTTCCTCCAGAGCCCAAGAGAGTGCTATTACCTCAGGCCATTGTACTGAGGATCCAGTAGGCAAAGGCTGAGTGGACCCTCTGATCCAAGGCGATGACTGCCATTTGCCCACTTTGGACCCCATCAGCTACCATATTGTTTTTATCAGAGAATAAAATCAAGTCGGGATCCTGGAGAAGGGTGTCTTGTAGAGCTGGCTAAACTGAATACACCATCTCATCTCGATGACTTTAGCTCAGTTATGTTCAGATGGGCTCCAAGGAAGAGGGCAAAAGAGAGGCAGGTTAATGGCTTGAATGGTCCTAATGGTGCATCTAGGATGCTCTAACAAGGTCTCCTGATACTGGGCTACTCTGGTTCTCAAGTGCCACTCACCACCAGGCCCTGTCAGCAAAGACTCTGCTGTGTGTGGTACAGATTTAAATTTTGTCCCAGAGTCAGTTTGCTTGTTTTCTTTTTTGGTATTGTTGTGGTAGCAGTTGAACATAGACAGGAGAGCCATCCCACTGGCACTGAGTCCAGCCTTTAGACAAGTATGTCACAGGCCGCTTCCAAGATCCCAAAATTTGTGCTAGGACACCCTGAGCTGTCTTGTTTTTTTTTTTTAATGAATGAATAGCTGGAAAGGTTTTGTGATGTCAGGCAGTGCTAGGGTAGGGGTACTTACAATGTTGTTGTTTTCTTTTGTTTTGAAGTCCTTGAAGGCTGCCATTCAGGATTTCGTTTTCATATGAGAGCATTTTCTTCACCTTTTAAGGCCTCCTGCAGAAGTTTAGCGATAGCTGCAAAATTAGGGACCCAAAGCTGACAAGAGCCTATAGTTCTCAGGAATTTCCTCAGTCCCTTCTTGGTAATAGGTACTCTCAGGCCCTGGATGGCCAGAATCCATGAAGTCAGCAGGACTTTATGTAACATAAACCCCAGAAATCTAGCAGTGTGCACACAAATTTGAGCCTTTTTCTTTGAGACCTGATACCCTTTCTTCTTGGAGCAGTCGCAGCAACTTCTTCATTCATTCTTGGCACACTTTATATGTTACAGTGGCCAACATTAAGTTATCTACATACTGTAATAAGGAGGTTTTAGGATTTTTTTGGCTGAAAGGGATAAGGTCTCTGGACAAAGTTTTTTGTAACTTATTTGAGTTTTTTTTTTAATTTTAAAGGGGGGAAAATTAAATACAACAAAACAGGACATAAGAAAGCATAAATTTCAAAGAGAGACAACCAGAGATTTTCACTATCTGTCATATTGTCTTGTTTTCTTCCAAATGGTTGTCCATATCTTTGCATATGGGGAGCTCATACTAAATAACATAGCCAATCTTTTCACAAGATGTGTAGTTCACAAGATGTGTAGTTCACACCTGCAAAGGGAGGGGAAAGGGGGGACATGAGACAGGGGACAGGATGACATAAGACATTTGATTCTCACTGGCAGGCTCACAGCTTCCCCACTGAGAGGGGAGGAGCTCCTTGTTCTCCGCGCACCTGAGTCATCGTGAGTCATCACTGCATAGTGAAGGTCCAGAGGCGCCAGGGTCTCTCTCCTGTGGGCCATGGAAAGTCTGTCACACTCACCTGCTATTTCTTTCTGATGAATTGACCATTACATTTCCAAAGTTCTGAAATGGCCAACAGACCACAGAAAGAACTCTCTTTAGGCTCCTGTTTGGAACCAGCAGCTATAGCAATCTGCTGGCCTTGATTCAAGGCCACATTATTTGAGTTAGTTCTAAGTAACAGTTACATACAATTTTAATTTTCATAGTACTCTTGATAAGAAAATAAAATTTAAACAAAAATACATTTTTAACAATACAACATGGTTTCATAAGTTTGCTATATTGTTTGATAACTTACATTTTTAAACTGGACATTTCTAAAAACCAATATTTTCTAGCAACATGTTAACTTCCAAGTTAAAAATGGAAGCAGATAATATCAATCAAGATTGGGAATTTAACTCTAGAATGAGTCTTGTGTTTTGGTACTGTGAGAACACCTATAAGCCTATGTCTATAGTGGGGGATATAACTTACTGGCACAGCACTTGCCTGGCAAGTACAAGATCCTGAGTTCGATTCCTGGTACCACAAAAAAACTTTATAAAGCCTCTGTCTTTACAGAGGGTACCATTAGAGCAAATTGAAGGCGTATTTACTCTTAACAATCTCTTTTTCAAAACCTGGCCTGAAAGAGCTTTTTTAGCAAAAAATGAAACATGGCTTTAGAAAATAAAACAAAAGCCACACCACTTGTCAATGTTTTTGTAAAACAAAAAATGCCTAGTTTTGACACATACCCTATGATCTTAAAAAATATACTACTTTTTTCAAAAATAAAATAGCTTGATGATAAAGTTATACTTTTGGGAAGGAAAACCTTTGTTACTGTCCATTATCTTATCAAACTAATATTAAAAACACAAAACTAAACAAAAATAAAACAACGTGCAAACCAATCTTTGTAATGTCAACTAATGGAAATGGCTAAACCAAGAGTCAGAACTGCTGTCTATAGCAAGAGGTTTTTTTTGGGGGGGGGTCTTTTTGAGACAGGGTCTCACTATGCAGTTCAGGCTGGCCCTGAGCTCACTTTGCAGCCCAGGCTGGTCTCGAACTCACAGCAATCCTCCTGCCTCGGCCTCCAGAGTGCACCACCATGCTCGGCTATAGCAAGACTTCTTTTGTATTATCTTCCCTCCTCCCTGTGGTTCCCAAATTTTGGCAGGGGACAAGTAAACTGTAGTCCTTTTTTAAAGCTTTGGGGAAAGGGAGAGAAAGCAGATCAGCTACAGTAAACCTCAAAGTACTCATGAGTGACAGCAGAGGAAGGAGACTTCTGAAAGCAAGGTCTGTGGCCCACTTACGGTCCTCCTGACATGTTTCTTATTGTAAAAGATTTTCAAAGAAAATGCAATTTTAGGGCTGGGGTTTTAGCTCAGTGGCACAAGCACCTGCCTGGCAAGTGCAAGATCAGAGGTTTGATCCTTGGTACCAAAAATTTAAAAAGTAACTCTATAATTTTCTTTTTAGGCTGTGCTGAAATAGTTAGCTTACCGAAAGTATTCATTCAAATATGTTGAGTGAAGAAAATAGCCAGAAGACTGAATTTTTTAAAAAAAATCCATTGTTATATATAGGAACAACTGTGGTTGGCTCCATTTGACCATTTTGGGATCTTTAAAAATAATCCTAATCAAATGTTTGATATTAGAAAAATTAGAAGCATTTTTTTATTTTACTCCCCAAGAAACTAAACTCCCCAAAACAAAAATCCAGCAGAAGATCAAGAAGCCATCAACCAGTACAATGTTCATACATCATTTTACTAGCAGACATGTCAGAGAATCTTAAAAGGAATTTCCATCTGAATGAAATTCATGACAAGTTTGTTAAATGGCTAAATCTTTTTACATATATAAATTAGTATAGTCTGTGGAACCCATACGTTTGTAAAATGTAAGGGATTCTTGCAAACTTTAGCATGAACCAGGAGTAATAACCTAACATAATATAAAATAATATTGATCTTTAAATATAACCAACTGATCTCTACAAGTCACATAGACAAATATGTTGGTTATTTATGATCATTGATGGGAAAACAGATTGTGTCAATGGCCTTTAAAAATAATGACCCAATAACAATACAATTTAAAAATACCCACCAATTATATAACTGGCAAATATATGGTGCAAGATAGCTTATGCTCAGGCATATGAAAAAGCACTACTCATTAGACTTCCATTAATAAGTCACAGTTTCAAACAGGAGCATAGTAAATACTCCACAGTTCAAGGTACCACATTTAGAAAACACTATGAATTTAAAAAGACAAAATAAGAGTACCATAAGTTTTAATACTGATGAAGTGTTTTTTTTAGGGTGGCAACTCTCTTCAACTATTTATTTACAGTTATGGTTTTTAGGACAAAAGTAAATTATTAAGGAAAAATAAAGATTCAAACCAAATTCCTCTTGGCTGGCAGGCAAGAAGGAATCAGCAAAGAAACACAAACATTTCAGGGCAGGATTATTTCCAGATTGAAGCACCGATCATTTAGCTGATCATAAAGTTAGATATCATGGGGTGTCTAGTGTGGTGTAGGCCAGATTTTAATGTGTGCTGGGAGACTGTCCTTGAGTTAGATATCAGCCTAACACTATGAGGAGTGCATCCTTATGATACCCTTGTCTTAATGTGAAGTAGCAGAAGAGATGAAGTGATGTTTCCACCACCTTGTTTACCATTTATTTCTCCTTCTTGTTCAGAAGAGAGCTCCTTGGAAGTCATGTTAATTTGAATTCTCAAATTAAAAAATGAGTGCCTGCTATTTAAAAAAAATCTTGCCGACGATTTAGCTCAGGCAAATATGAGGTTGTGAGTTCAGTCCCCAGTACCAAAAAAAAAAAACAAAAAAAAAAAAACTTTACTGGTTAAAGTAGTTTCTAGGGCTGGGGACTTAGTTCAGCAGCATAAGTGCCTGCCTGGCAAGTGCAAGGTCATGAATTCAATCCCCAATACCAAAACAAAAAAGTTTCTGAAGGGAAAAATGAAATCTGAGCTTGCAGTTTGTGAAAAACGTCTTGGCCCAGATGGGAGAGAGGGCAATCAGGAAGAATGACTGTCTGTGGTCCAACTCAGACCTGTCAGACCTGTCGAGGCTCACAGAAAGAGCAGGTGGAGGATTGGGCAGTCACTACCTGCACACTCTTTTTTGTTACTTAGAAGTGGGGCCACTGGTTGAGTACTACCAGTAGGTACATCGATGCTGCATTTACCAAGAACTTAACAGGTTTTCCCTAACCCTCTCAGTTAACACGGATTACCTGGGTCTGAGAGACAGAGACCCACGAAATTTCCTCTGTTTTCATCATTAACATTTTTCTTTATTTCTTCTGTAGCAGCTTTGGGCATCCCCACTTGAGACACCCCATCTCCTTACCATAGGCATGCTGGTTGAGATCCAGTGGACTTCATCTCTTCCTTGTTGGGCCCACTTTTTGCTCCCTCTTTAACTTCTTATCCCTGTCTATGCCTCCTTTTTGTGGGTTGCTAACATCAGCTTCATTTGTTTCTCCTGAGCTTTCTAATTTTGTACCATCTTTTGTCTCTTTTCATATATTTTTCTCTCCTCCCAGTTAAATAGAGTACAGAGCAATTGCTGACAGTCAATCCAATTGGGGTGGTGAGTCTTAAACACTGATTTTTTTAAAATTTTATTTTTAAAAGAGTAAAACTAAATGTAACAAAACAGAGCAAAGCAGATCAGAAGGAAACAACATAGGTAACACAGATTTCAAAGCAAGACAACAGGAGATCATCGCTGGCTATCATATTGTCCCTTGTTTTCTTCTAAATAGTTGTCCATATCTTCACACACAATGAATTTATACACAACAAAATAGTATTAAACTGATCTGAACAGAATGATGGAGGCATTATATGCCTTTAAAATCAGACAATAGGGAAATCAACAATGGCTGTGTTATTGTCTCTCATTCTCTTCAAAATAGGTGTCCATCCCTTCATGTATGTTGAATTTAAACAATACTAAACAGATAAAATCACTCTGAACAAATAATAATAGTATTGCTGGATTTCACAGCATGACACTGTGGGATCATAGTGTCTTTTTTCTTCAAATTAGCTGTTCATTACATCACAGGTTATACAATCAATTCTCATAAACGGTTTAGGAGAAGTTCTATGCATGTATGAGTCTCAAAATATATACCTATCCTTTCTGTATTAGAGGGAAAAACAAAACAAAACAAAACAAATTCCCAGAAAAGCATGAAACAAAAAAGACAAATAACAATAGCAAAGAGGCCAAAACACTGACAATATAGACCTTCCAAATAAGGTGGTAGGAGCATATCTAGGATTGTTATGTTTCATAATTATCTTCAAGAGTTCCTCAGATCACCATACAATAATATGCACAATTGTTCCAGTCCTATGAATGTTAACTTTTTGTTTGAAGAACTTATAGAATTTGTAGCACGATCATCTTAGCTTTCCTAAGTGTGTTTATATTGTTTTAGATATTTTTTCTTTTCCCTTGCTTTTTCTTGTTCCTCATTTTGCCTGAGATATTATTTTTCCCTTTTAAACAGATTCTTATCCTTTCACTGTATTTGTTGAGTATTTTGTATCTTATGTGCTCTAACTGATCCAAACAGAATGATGAAGGCATTGTAGGCCTTCAAAACCAGACAACAGGGAAATCAACAATGGCTGCCATAATGTCTCTCATTCTCTTCAAAACAGGTGTCTATACACTAGGGAGCTGTCTTACACTAGGGGGACTATACGGTATTTACACATGTGAGTTTGATTTATTTCATTTAGCATTAAACACTGATTTAACCAAGTTAATCAGAGCATGTGGCTGCTCAAAGAATGGAGGATTCTGAGTTTTTTTAGTTATACAGATCACTGGAGCTAAATGGGGTACATACAAACATAGTCTGAATTACCCCTTCAGATCCCAGCATCCTTATTTCCTGGAGAGGCAAAACAGGAACTAGAAAGAAGAAAACACTGTCTCCATAGAGGGTGGGGCACTCTGGCCATGTGGCCTGAACTCCACTCCTTATCAGGCTCAGCCTTCCAGGAGCGGGGAGTCCAGGTCTGCACAGGGTGAGCTCCCCTTTCTTTTTCCTTTTTCTTTTTTTTTTAATTTAGCCAGCCCAGCCAGAAACAAGAGCAAAAGTCCAAAGCTAGAAAAGCTTGAAAAGATGGCAATGGTGACCTCTGCCAGTGGTGAGCTAGAAGCACATGTGCTCCATGCACAAAAGACAAACAATCCTGGGAGAAATGCACTGCCCCGCCCCTGACCTCAAATTTGGTACAAACTCAGAGAAAAATTCCCTGACAAACGCTAAAACACCCTGTCTGGTGTGCTAGGCTCTTCTCAGGTTCAACAAACAACCAAATGCTATCACAAAACAAATTCCTGATCAAGCCAGATGTTAACTGCCAAACTAGGAAACCAAAACCAAATTACAAAAGTGCTTACGTTGGTCAGGGACCAGGGCTTAGTTGTTTCAGTCTAGTGGTCGTAGGCATCCACCCATTCAGCTGTTCCTGATAGGCTGAGTGAAATCAGCCAGGGTTCCCTGTTACCCAGGTGCCAGCTGCCAGGCAAGGAGACAATGGAGCCCCCTCAGAAGAGGCTCTCCTCATGGGTACATCTTACTGGGGCCTCCAAACGTAATGGCACCCTCAGGAAAGTTACTCATGGGAAACGAAGGGTTGAGAAACAAGTTTTATTTGAAACTGCAGAAATCAGCACATTCAGGTGTTAAAGTTGCTAACTTAGATTTTTTTTGCTTTTTAAAAAATATATACTTCTCTGTTCTGTTTCCTTATATACTCATGTATGAGTTCACAAGATCAGGGGCTTAACATGGATACCACTTTTGCAGCACCATCATTGCTTTGGAATGTTACAAGACCTTCTGACTGATCTAGTTAATTGCCACAGAGGATGTAGGATGTAGGCACCAGGCAGTTTGGTCACCTTGAGATAAAATTATTTGTTCTTCTTTCCATAGTTTTTATGGCCAATTAATGGAGGAGAAGGTCTTTGGGGGATTTGGCCAAAGTTCACACACTATTTAAAATCTAGCTAAGCATCTAAGCTGTAATCTATAGGTATAAAATAAGTGAAGTTTTCAAGACTAGGTTTTGGAGGGTTCCAAAGAGAAAAGGGCAAAGAAAACAAAGCAAATAGTGAGGCTATGAATGGCCTCACAAGAGAAAGAAGAGGGAAACCAGGTGTGGTGTTGCACACCTGTATCTCAGCACTT
>PVJX010051516.1:0-10266 GCA_004027295.1 Dolichotis patagonum | reverse complement strand
GACTACTATATTGTTAGCACATTTCTAAAGCCTAAATAAAACCATCCAATAAGAAATATAATATAAACCATAATGTACTTTTAAATTTTCTAGTAGTTAAATTAAAATTATAGACATACAACACTGTATATATGAATCAAAGTTACAATAATAATTTCATTGTTTCATTAACACTATGCAAACATCAGGAAATAAATATTCCAGTAATATTATAATGTTGTTAGATATTTTATTTTTTCCCATACAAGTCTTGGGGAATCTCTTCCATATTTAATGTTTTCAGTACATCTCAATTTCCAGCTAGTCAGATTTAAAGAGCTACTTACATGGGACTGGTTCCCACCATACCAGAGAGAGCAGCTTTTTCCTTTAAAATACATCCTTGATAACTGATGTGGCTGTGCAGGCCTGCAGTCTCAACATTCTGAAAGGCTGAGGAAGGAAGACAGCAAATTGGAACTCAGTGAGACCCTATCTGAAAATATTAAAATTAAAAAAAAAAAACATGGCTGGGGATGTGCCTCAGTGCGAAGACCATGGGTTCAATTCCCAGTGTGAACAAGTTGGGGGTATCCTTGTTTCTACAGGGGATCTTTCTTGTTTAGCGATACATCCCTTGCTCTTGACACTTTCGTGGCCCGTAACACGTCTTTAATAAAGGCATGTCTATTAAATTCTGTTCACAGTAAACAGATCTTGCTATGGATTTGCTGTGAAATTAAATACTACCTAGAAAAATACAACAAGCTTTTTTCTTAGTTTCCCACTTAAAGTTAAATCTATTTTTCAAGCACTTAACAGTAGTTAAGTTAAATTCCACATAGACTGAATTTAAAACCTGACAAGAGGATTCAGGAAACTTCATCAATGAAGGACCAGGAAATAAATATATTACATTTTTAGTATCTGTACATTATGTGGCAACTGCACAAATCTGTTGCCCTCAGCTACAACAGACACAGATAGTGTATAAACAAATGTGCAGGGTTGTGTGTCAATAAAACTTTATTTACAAAAACAAGTGGCAGCAAGGATTTGGTCCCAAGAACAAAATTTTTCTAACCTTTTTTTTTTTTTTTTTTTGGTACTGGGGATTGAACTCAAGACCTCACACATACCAGACGGGTGCTTGTGCCACGGAGGTAAATTCTCAGTCCTGTTAACCTTTGTTTCAGAGAGGTCTGTATTTTAGACTTCTTTTGTCTTTTAACATTTCTAATAACAGTACTGCCTAAACCAAGGGTCCTCACTATCCAAACGCTAAAAAAATGTGAGTAGAATATAACTTTCAGTGTAGAATCATCAAGTTTTGCAGTTATTTATTCATGAGACATTATGTGCATATTTAAGTCAGTGTGTCCTCTAAATTTTTCACTTGCCAGACACATAACAAATGATTAGTAAGTCTTTCTCACCGACTAATAAATGTAAGTTACTGAGTACTGAAGTAATCCAGAAAATCTTTAGAGCAGTAGTGTCTTTGGATTAAATATTAAAAGTAGGAGATAGTGGTAAAACCTGGTAAGCATTGCCTCTGCCGCGTGATTTAGTTTAACCTCAATAGTCCTAAGTCGTGTGGAGAGGGTAACCTCTTGATGACATGTGGCAAAATCATGCCTTACTTCTATGTTTTTCCTTCTAGTAATTCTTGTCTTATTAGGCAAAAGCATCAGTTAAATTCCAAAGCAGGAGAATCCTACCCTCACCCGACCAGTGATTCTCAATTGCCACTGTCATCAAAAAACAAGGTTAGGTTGAGAAACTAGTGCTTCCAAGAGAAGTTTACATACACATGATGACTACATATAAGGTGATATCCTGGATGAGATCCTGAAAGAGAAAAGATATGACAGAAAAACCAAAAAAATGTGAGGAAAATACAGATTATAAGGAACTAGTACTGTCTGATTCATAGTGGCAAATGTCACAGATTAGCATAAGATGCTAACAATCAGGGATTCTCAGTGTGAGGTATATGGAGGCACTCTGTTCTCTCAGCTGATTGCTTTTTAAAAGTACAAAAGTGTTCTGAAAATAATTTCAATCTATAAATATATAAAGAGTTGATGCAGTCTACCATCCAGCAGACTGGAGTGTTAATCACATAAATATCCCCCCAAATTAAAAATTACCAAATATAGGCAAGGGTCATATAATTCCAGATAGAATGACCAGCATGATCAAAGGTGTGGAGACTTGGCAGCACTTTGCACTTTTTCTAAGGGCAGCTAAGGTGGAAGAAATACAGTGAAATCGCGTTTTGAACATAAGCGAGCTGGCCAGGTTTGAAGTAGGGGTCAGTATTAGAGGGCAACAAAACTGAATGTGGCAATGGAAGGAGTCACCTATATTGTTTGTTTAGTGGGATAATGTTTGTAGAACTCATCTATCTTTTATTATTTGAAATTAATTACAAGGCTCACTTATTTATACTCGCAGAGAAGAAGACCCATGTGAACTCTTAGATCGAAATCAATTAGTTCTAAATATAGTCATTCGCTGCACAATGCTGTTTTGGTCAATGATACACAACATGCACAATGGTGGACTAATAATTAAAACAGAGCTGAAAATGTCCTATAACCATGTGACACTCTAATGTCTGGCACAATGCTTTACTCATTGCATCTGTGGTATTGCTACTGGTAACAAGCTTACTGCCCTGCCAGGCACGTAAAAGGACAGCACAGGTGCTAAGTCTGTACATAATTTACAAAGATACTGAATGACCATGTTACTGGCTTGGATATTTGCTATGCTACAAATATTTCTAGAGAGTGCCCCGATTTATAAAAATGTTTGCTGTAAGACTTTCTGTGATACAGAAACAGTGGATTCACACATCTGTTCACTGTGCCTACTGGTTGCATTGTGAAGCCCTTTCAAATGATTAACCGAAACCAAATAGGTTTGTGTAAAGACATTTTGTACACTCATTTTTTGTTTTGTTTTGTTTTGTCACTAGGACAAAACAATTGAGATAAACAGAAGGAAATGGTTGAAGGAAGCTCTTTTCCTCATGGTGACCAGGAAGCAGAGAAAAAAGCCTAATCTAAGCAGAAAGACGTCAAGGACAAAATGCATCATTCAAAGCCACACCCTCACTGGTTTTCTTCATCCAATGATGCCACAACTGCTAAGAAATCCACTGAGGTAAGAAATCACCAATGGACCTAGGCTTTGATGAACTTGGAGGCCTCCTCAACCCATCACTTCCTCAAAACCCTCTTCTAAGCATTGTTGCAATGCAGATCAAAGCCCGAACACATGAGCCATGAAGACTTGTCATGTCTAGATTATAATCCTCTGGGAGGCTCCCATGAAGAAATCGCCCATCAGCTTCTTTTTCAAAATATATTCTAGTTGTTAGCAAATAACACTGGAAAACTTTTCTTCAGTTTTGTTTGTCAGTTTTGGGCATAGAACCGCTATTGGGAGCTAAAGATTTCAGTTGCAAGAGCAAGGCCAGGGAACTCACCATAAAGTTTATACTATACATTGACTACATGCCCATCTCATATCTCCTTATAGATGAGTAAGTAGAGGCATGGAGGAATTATGCTACTGCTCTAAAATTTTTCAGTCAGAATTCAAAGTTTTTGAAACAGTATTATTACTGCAATTGTAAGTGTGATTCTGATTATTATCAGTATCTACTTTTGAAAATGAGGAATGATTAAACATTGATTTTAGAACTCTCATTAATGGCTAAGTGAACCCCCATAGATTTTTGAGCAAGAAACATGTCTGAACAGGATATGGTCCTGCCAGTCTAGCAACTTGGCAGGAGCTTTTTAAAAGATGTCACCCATGGTCACCAGATCGTGCACTGTTCATCTCAGTGTTAACGATAATACCACAGGACTGGGAAGCTAGTTTTTGGGCACTGAAGTAAGTGTGTTAGTTTCCCATAACTTCTGTAACAAATTACTCTAAAAGTTGGGACTCAATATCACAAAAGTTTATATTCTCCCAATTATGAAGCCCAGAAGTCCAAACTCAAGTTGCAGGTGGGAATGTTTATGAACCAAAGTTGCTAAGGTAAATTCGTTTCTTGGCTTTTGTATTTGGGGTAGTTGCTGCAAAGGAAAAAGAAGAGAGAGAGAACATGTGACAAGTAATTACATCACTTTCTCTCTTATGCATAATGTTAAAGCATTATTCTGACAACTAGATGGAGTAATCATGCACTTGCACCACCTGTACATTGTGATGGTAGTTATTCCAGACAGTAGAAGTAGCTTTCCCATACTCCAAATGCCAAGGACCTTATAACAAGGACGTTTTTAACTAGCCTGCCTTGCAATTATCTTGATAAAGATACACTTATTTTATCTTGCAAGACAATCAGGATAAATAATTAATATAGGGATCTAGTTTGAACATGAAAAAGACAAACTTGGAGTCAGGTAGTTGCCATATATCTGTCTGTACTAATGGCTACGATGATAGCAATCCGAGATCAAAGCCAGTGTCGGGAGATGGTAATCACGCTGATGGGAAGGAGTCTTGTGAAGCTGCTTTTGTGATGAATCCCATGAGCTCCCTGATAAACCAGATGCCTTGCCACAGAACTCCCAGTGTGTGAGTAATGAGGTCTGGAATCTCTTTCTGTGTCCTTCCTCTGACAGTTTTGTTCACAGGTCTAAGTAAGTCTGGGGCTTTACACGTGGATCAATGCCATCCCACCTTAATAGTTACTACAGTTCTTAGCCCTGAGTTCATCATTACTATTTGTGGAATTTCCCTTGAAATTTTGAGACCACTTTCAACTCTCATGTGAACATTTTCTGTACCAAAGAGATTACAGTAGCATAGCTCTTTAAACACTTGTCTCTTACATGTGAATTTGAGTCGTCGAAAAGGAGCCAGAGTTGGTGTTGGTAATCCAGTGTCTGACTGTAACTGTGGCTTCATGGTGTGGCATGGTGTGGCATTGCTGGGCCATCAGCTAATCTGTACAGTACTGATTACAAAACCACGCAGCCCAACTCAATGTGAGAGATGCCTGTTTCCCATTTTTAAAGTGACAAGTTCATTCAGATATAATTTTATGTTATACTTCTCATTTGATGGGAGTAGAATTATAAATGGTTTTTAGTACATTACCAATGTTGGGTATAAGACAATTATCTAATGTCAGAAAATTTTTATCACCCTGAAAGGATATCTAATAGATATTAGGTGTCATTCCTCATTTTTTCTGATAACCAGTGGCAAACACTAATGTGGTCTCTGTCTTGATGGGCTTGTTTCTTCTAGACATTTTGTATACAGGGACTCACACAGGATGTTACCTTCTGTACCCAGACCTTTAGCATAGCATATTCAAAGTTCTTCCCTTGTTGGATCATACATTGGAAGCTGATTCCTTTGTGAATCTGGATAATTTTCTATTGTGCACACATGCAATGCATTGTTTACATATTTATCTGTTGTTGAAAAGTAGGGCTATGTCATTTTTTGTGGAACTATTGTAGACAATGCTTCCATGAATGTTCTAGTTACTTTATCAATACTGGGATGAAATATCTGACACCTACACATTAAGGGAGGAAAAGTTCACTTTAGCTCACAGTTCATAGAGTTTTCTCTCCATAGAGGCAGACGTTCAGACAGGGCTGCATGGCAGGGGATGATAGCAAGGAAGAAACAGTCCTAGTAGGGAAGACAGGAGGCAAGAAGCAGAGAGCCTACCTCACTTCCTTCTGTTTGTGTTTCATCTAGTCTATAAGCCTGAATGGAATTGGAAGGTCATATGGTAACTCTATGATTAACATTTTGCAGAACAGGAAACTGATTTCCAATTCATCTTCCCATCATCCATGCAAGGATATTCCAAATTATATACATCCTCTTTGATATTTATTAGTGCCCATCTTTTTACCCCTTGTGGTCCTAATAAAAATGTGAAGTGGTATCTCACTGTGGTTTTTAATTTTCATTTCCATAACAACTCATGATGCGAGTCTCATTTCTTGTGTTTATTGGTCATTTCTCTGTTTTCTTTGGAGAAATATCTGTTAATATTCTTGACTCATTTTATGTTTGGATTATCTACTATTGAGTTGTAACTGTACTTAAAATATGTACAGCATAGTCTCTTACCAGAGGTATGATTTCCAATTTTTTTATATTTTCCTCATTGTCTGTTCATATTCTTGAGGTTGCTCTTTGAAACACAGACATTTTGAAGTTTTTTAAAAATTTTATTTAAAGAGAAAACAAACAAACAAAACAAAACAGAATAAA
The DNA here is from genome assembly GCA_004027295.1 of Dolichotis patagonum. Lineage (NCBI taxonomy): Eukaryota > Metazoa > Chordata > Mammalia > Rodentia > Caviidae > Dolichotis > Dolichotis patagonum. The sequence goes on along the minus strand of PVJX010051516.1, from coordinate 4,014 downwards.
GGGTAGTAACAATACATAATTCCAAGCAAAAATGGAAAAGAACAAAAAAAACACTAAGAAATCATTACTTGACAAATTACACACTGATATCTTGGAAATAGTTGTTCAAATTACAAAATTAAAACATGCAAAGTAGACATTCAAACAGTGAGACTGTTAACAGTTCTGCTCCACAATCTGACAAAAACAGCAATATGATCATCCATCTTACACACTCAAACATACATGCAATTATATCAAAAGGGTTAAATTAAACACAACAAAACAGAACAAAACGTGTCACAAGAAAGCAATGTAAGAGACATAAATTTCAAAGCTAGGCAATTGGAGATATTCATGCTCTATCATATTGACTCTTATTTTCTTCCAAATAGTTGTCCATATTGTCACACACAGGGAATTCACATTAAACAACCTAGTATAGAACTGATCTGAACAGGACAAGAAAGGCAGACAATAGGGAAGCCAAGAATGGCTGTCATAGTATCTCTCATTCTCTTCAAAACAGCTGTCCATACCTTCATGTGTGTTGAACTTAAACAAAAAAAAAAGCTAAAATCACTTTGAACAAAGAATGATAAAGAATGATAATATTGCTAGATTTCACATCATGACATTATGGAATCAGCACTGGGTACTGTAGTGTCTCTTTTTCTTCAAAGCAGTTGTTCATTTTAACTGTGTTGTATAGTTGGTTCTCGTAAACTGTTTATAAGATCTACACATGCATGAGTCTCTACATGTATATCTATCATTTCTGTGTTAGAGGGAAAAACAAACAAATCAAGACAAAACAAAATAATTCCTAGAAAAGCATAAAGCAAAAAGTCATATAAAACCACAATACAAGGTGATCTACAATGGTTACCATGATGTCTCAGCAGTATATAACATTAATAAAAACAAAGCATTGGAGACACTAAGACTTCAAAAGCAGGCAATAATCAAACCTGAGTGTGTATCCTAGTGAATCTTGTCATCTTCAGTGTAGTTGCCTATACTCTTAGACTTGATGCTATCAATCATAACAAATTTGAATAAAATCAGTCAATACACAATAGCAATCTAACAAACCAGATTCAAATAATATCAGTCATAATAAGACAGTATAAGTTATACAGGGCTTCAAATTAAGTTGATACGAAATTAAGAATGATTACCATATTGTGTCCTCTTATTTTTGGGATAGCTGACCATGTCCTCAAGTCTAGTGTTAGTAGACAAACTGGAACAGCATGTAATCCATCCAAGCAGAGTGATGAGAATAATGTAGACTTTAAATCTTGTTACCCATTAACAATATCCTCTGCCTTCCTTTTTTAGACAATTCCTCCTCTTTCACTCCCATAGGGTGTACTACTTATTTTGGGTCCCACTGCCTCCCTATATAGGACAATTCAATGGACCCTATCTGCTGATCTACTCTGCCTGTGTTTCTCTCTGTTAGTATTTTGAGCCCATCTATACTAGAGATTACAGCCAATCTTCTCTGCCTCATTTCTGCTATTCTATTTTTCTTCCATTGCTTGCCTATTTTTCTCTTCCACTCCACTGTCTTCCCCGTTCACTGAGGCCTCTCTGCGATTGTTCCTGAAATGCTTGTATTCTTTTTCTCTCTCTCTAAAATGTCCTTCAGAATTTTTTGTAGGGTTGGATTGGTGGTCACAAATTCTTCCAGTTCCTCTTTGTCATGAAAGCATCTTGGTTCTCCATTAATTTCTAGAGAGAGTTTTGCAGGATACATCAATCTGGGCTGGAGGTTATTCTTCAGGGCTTGAATTACTTCACTCCAAGCTCTTCTTGACTTGATAGTCTGTGTCAAGAAGTCTGCGATGATTTTGATGGGTTTTCCTTTTCAGGTGATCTGTTTCTTTTCTCTGATGGCTTTTAATATTTGGCTCTTATATTGAATTTCTGGGATCTTGATTATTATGTGTCTAGGTATAGCTCTGTTTTGGTTGTAGGTGGCTGGAGTTCTGTATGCTTCATACATCTGCATATCATTTCCTTTTTCTATGTTTGGGGAGGTTTCCTTAATAATTTCTGTGAATAGCTTTTGAAATTCTTCTGTTTTGACTCCTGCTTCTTCATTCACATGCTTTATTCTTAAGTTATAGATCCTCTTGTCATCCTCTAGCCCTTGTATTGATACTGCCTGCTCCCTTGTTATTTTTAAGAGATCTTCCCTTTCATGATCACACATTGCAGACCTGTGTTCAATTTTTGATTGTCTATATCTTTAGTTTTGTTCAAGCAGTTTTCCCAGCTTTCTATGGAGTCTTTAGTTTCCTGATAATCTCTTTGAATCTACTTCATGAAATCTAGGTTTTCTTTATATTTCATTGAACATTTCTCTCCTTTTGTGTTTCTCCATTCTTCTGTCTGTGTCTTCTTGAGAGGTACCCAGCCTTTCTTTTATTAATCTACTTATCTCTTGTTTAACTTGAATTAATACTTCAGTTTTGATCTCATTTACAATGTCACAAAGATATCTCTTTATATCCACTGATGCTGTGTTTGATGTTGCATGTTTGCTGCCCTTAATCTCTTTTGTATTGACCTCTTCTGGATCACTATTCTCAGGGTTGGAGGCTGGGGGCTTTTTCTTATTTCTCTCTCTCGTCATGCTTTTGGTTCCTTCCATACAAGTGTATAGTATAATTCCCAGCCCCTTTTCTTGTTGGTTAGGGTTCTTCTGGAGCACACAGGCTAGGGGCTTCTGCTCTCTGCAGCCCACTATCAGAGATTGAAGTTCAAGCAAGCGCAGTGTGTGCTGGCTCCTCTCCTCTGGGTCAGCCAACCTTCGTGGGTCTTCACTGAGTCAGTGTGCACCGCGCTCAGGGAATTGATTTGTGGTGATCCACTGGGTCCTGGCCAGGGATGTGCCCCAGTCCAAGCAAATCCCACCAATCCACTCCATAAGGGGAGCAACCAACTGAAGTCACTTCCTTACAGTTAGGGCCATCCTGCCCAAAGCCAACATGTCGTCTAGTTGGTTGCCCCTTTCCCATGGGAGGGTCTTATTGCCATCACTCACTGCATGTTGATGCTGGTCTCTGAGAACTGCTGGGCTCCCCAACCTCTGAACTCAGTGTGACTGTGATGTGAATTCATGGTGCCTCTGGATGGGTCACATGCAAGGCCAGTTCTGCGCGAGTTGCTCACATGGCAGTTCAGCTCCTTGCTTGGGGCTGCTCAAGCCAGTTGCATCAGTGCAGGTTTGGTCACTCACGATCTTGGGCATGAGTTCAGGTGGCTTGGTGAGCTGATGGCAGCCCCAGGACCTCATATTTGAGTAGTTTCTTTCACTTCAGTTTCTTCCTGTGTTGAGAGAATCCATATCCCTCTGTTTGGGCCTCTCCAGGGTATTCTATTCTGGCATCTGGGCTGTCTCTCTCAGAGAGGATCTCTATCCTGCTACCTACTGGTCCGCCATCTTTCCCAGCTCTTGACATTTTTAACTTTGATAAAGCTCAATTTGTCTATTATTTTGATGTCAATACTTTTGTTGTCATAGCTAAGAAAACACTACGTAATTTAATGTCATGAAGAGTTATTCCTGTTTTCTCCAAGAACCTTATAATTTTAGCATTTCCGTTTGACCTGCAATCTACTTGTTAACTTTCGTATATGTCTATAATAAAAGTCCAACTTCATTCTCTTGGCTTTGGATATTCAGTTGTCATGGAACCCATTTTTTCTTTTATTTATTCAATTTTATTGAAACTTCTAAAAATTTTATAAAGAAAAATGTCTTCATAAATCCAAAGGTTATTTTTGACACTATATATATATATATATATATATATATATATATATATGAATGTCAGAAACACAGTGCTTTACAGAAGCTTCATAAATCATAAAATGAGTTCTTCAAATTTGTTCATTTTTTTATGATTACTTTAGCCATTTTCCATCCTGTGATTTTTCATGCAAATTTTGTGAACACTTTCCAGTTCTGCAGAAAATCCAAATACAAAACATATACAGATTGCCCTGATTCTTTAGATC
>PVJX010051515.1:0-10300 GCA_004027295.1 Dolichotis patagonum | reverse complement strand
CTGGTGCATCCACTGTGGAGGTCAGTCTGGAGATTCCTCAAAAAGCTGGGTTTGGAAGTCCCATTTGACCCAGCTATTCCACTTCTAGGCATATTCCCAGAAGAACTGAAAACATCGTACCACAGTGATTTATGTGCACCCATGTTTATAGCAGCACAATTCGTAATAGCCAGATCTTGGAAACAACCTAAGTGCCCATGAACTGAGGAATGGATAAAAAAGTTGTGGCATTTTTATACAATGGAGTACTACTCAGCTATAAAGAATGATCACATTGAGATATTTATAAATAAATGGACACGACTTGAGACCATTCTCTTAAGCGAAATAAACCAAACTCACAATGGTAAATACCATATAGTCTCCCTAGTATGAGATTTGATAAGAGTATATAAGACTTTATGGTAAGCATGACCCCCATCTCATAGCTTTGAAGTCTTTCAAAATTTTCAATCATCAGTTGGAATGGTTTTATCCTGTTTTGTTTGACTATATCATGCGTGATGATATGAACAGCTGTTTTGAAAAAAACAAAACATTATGACAGCTATTGCTGATTTACTATCATCCTTCTTAAAAGTCCTACCATACTTCTTTTGTTCTACTACCATTGGTTCTATCTATCACATTGTGTCTTACTGGAATCTGAATATGTGTGATAGTTTAAACAAATTTTTTTTTTCGAAAATCAGGTATTATAGTACCCATTGATCATTTTCTGTTATTCGGTTCAGAAAGCCCCGTAATTCTTTCACTCTACGCATGGCTTTATACTACTGTGTTATGTTTGATATTATTGTAATTGAAACTATGCTCAACTATAGTAGAGTAAGAGATATGGTGTTAGCTACTGTTGATGTCCAGTTGTCTTAATGTAAAGTACTGTGTTGCCTATGTTGTCCTGTTCTGATCTGCTCTGTACTGCGCCCTTTTGTTTTATTCTCTTTCAAATTAAAAAAAAAAAAAGAATTAAGTCATCTGGGCTTATTTCTAAAATGAAGTTACTTGCCTCGATTTTGAGACTTAACAAGTCTCAAAGGTATTTCCTGGCCTGCAGCATCAGCTCACCTGGAAGTATGCTAAAAGGGAAGTTCTCACTCCCTCAGCTCAAACTTCCTAACTCAGGAACTCTGGGGGTGGGGATGGGGTCCAGCAGTCTGTTGTAACTAATGGGATTCTGATGCACAGTTAGGTCTGAGAACCACTGGTTTATCTCTATCCTCTTGAGCCCATTCTGTTTTTCATCTACCAGTAATAACAGACTTGGTTTCAGTACAAACAGGAAAATATTTTTGGCCATCCTTACCTACCCTCCCTCCTTCCGATTCAGGACACTTGTGTTCTTTTAGTTTTTGACTTTTTTGGGTAATAAAAGATTTCTAGCCAATGCCCTTTGCAATGGTTTGGATGAGTGTCCTTAAAGGTCCATGTGTTGAATGCTTGGTCCCCAGAGTGATATTAGCAGGAGGTGTGGAACATTTAGGAGGCAGGCCTGGTGGGAGGTTTTCAGATCACTGAGAAAGGGCCCTTGAAGGAGTTAGAGGGCCCCTGGCCCTTTCCCCTCCCTTATTGGCCCACAAGATGTATAGTTAGTTCTTCCATGTGCTTCTTACTGTTCTCACCCAAAGTCCCAAAGCGATAGGTCTGTCTGATCTTGAATTGGAAGTTTCAAAACCATAAGCCAAAATAAGCTTTATAAGTTAATTTTCTTGGGTATTAAATTATAGTGATGGAAGCCTGGAACAGACCCTGGAAGCCCAGTAAAGTACACTGTCACGGAGCCCACCCGAATTGGTGATGAGACGGCGCACTGGATCACCGTAGGCAGCTAACTAACTCCCTGCACAAGACGGCTGTGCTGGCTGGCACCGCCTGCCTCTTCACCCCATTGGCACTGCCCTTAGATGATTCCCACTGCATCTCCCTGCCTGCTGGTGTGCTGAGCTTGGCCTGCTGCACCCTCGGTGAAATCTCTTGGCAGTTTGACCCTTGCTGCAAGCACCAAGTGGAGTATGATGCCTATAAACTGTCTCGACTGCCTCTGCACATACTCACCTCCTCCACCCCAGTGGTGCTGCTCCAGACGCATGACCCGCACACAAAGAGACTGCACAACAGGATAGCACTGGCTGCCTTGGTGTACTGTGTAAAGAAGATTTATGAACTCTATGCCATGTGACTCCAGTGAACAGGGAGCAAGAGACAAGAGAACGGGAAGGATTTGGATTGCCACAGTAACACTGTTTGCTCGGTGAGGCAGCAAAGCCTGGGAAGGTGTTTGGTTGAATATTTGTTTTTTTTTTTTTAAAAAAGAACACAGATCACGGGTGTCTCAAGGGTTTTTTTTTTAGCTTACTACAAAAATGTGATTTCCATAACCCTGGAGGGAGCTGGGGCTATGGAAGTCTAACTAGCAGTGGACTGTGGCTAGAAGCCAACACTGCTGTGGAGGTGTGGGCATGCTTGGGGGTCTCTAAGTATACTGTTTCACTGTACGGAGCCAACCAGAAGCTGGTTTTATCAACCATTTGGTGGTTTATCAACCATTTAATGGTTTTATCAACCATTAAAATTATGAGCATTTCAAAAAAATATCTCAGAAGAAAGGGCTTTTTTCTCAAGAAGACTATGAAATAAGCCATAAATAGAGATTAAAAACTAAGAATGTCCACAAAACCTGGGTGGACAGCACTCTGCCTAAGCCATGCACAGACTGTGCCCTACATGTGAATGTCAGGTGTGTACCATCCAGTGGACCTCCCACAAAGGCTTCCTGCCCCGCCACCAACATGTCTAATCCATCAGTGTCAAAATCTGAGGCATCTCGAAGCAGGAAACACGTACCCCTTTCCTTCCAGCTTCTGTGTGAGGCTCAGGGGCAGAGTGGTAGTCTCTGAGTGGAGGTGGTTGGCTGAGGCGTTGGGGAGCAGTCCCCAAGTAGATTAGTCACCAACACAACACATAACTCAGTGGTTGAAGACAGCTCCCCAAAAATGTAAATTATGGACAGAGCAAATGGACACAGAAATGAGGAGTCCATCTATTTTTGTCTTAAATAGTTGATTCTTATCCAGCTCTTCACCTACGAATGTTTTCTACTTCCATTTAAATCAGTATACTAAGATCAAAAGACACAGTTAGTCATCTTCTGGGCTATTTCATCATAGTATCTAGGACAGAGGTTTGTGTGCTGTAAGTGTTGGATAGACACTGAATCTGTTTTCATTTGCAGACATTCTTTCCAAACACATGCTGAGCTGGTTTGAAATGGGCTGTGATATGATGGTGTTTTCCAGAAAACATGTGTCAGGAACAGTAGCGCTAAGAAGTGGGACCTAATTGCAGACGTTTAGGTGATAAAGGTCTTACTGTTCAGAAGGCTTTAATGCCAATTATACTAGGGTTTAAAGCCAAGAGTTTACTCTCTAAAGTGATCTCCCACCTTTTCCTGTCTTCCCATGGGATGAGGTAACAAGAAGGCCCTCACCAGGTGTGAGTCCCTTGATCTCCAGAACCGGGGGCAGGGGGTATATTTTCTTTGTAATTTACTAGGTATGATACTCAGTTATAAAGGACAAAACTGAGTAAGACAAAGAGATAAGCAAATATCCAACACTGAGCAAACATTAGTGTCTCATTTCTTCACGAATCTTTGGAGTACATAGGAGTTCACTCAGAATTCCTAAGATTCCAGAAATGGAATGCCATATGTGCTTGGATTTCAAAAAGTTGAGACAAGATTAGGCAGTGATTAAAATTACCTTCTCACTGGACTAGTAATGGAACAGGATGATCTGGCACCAAAGCAAGTTTTCGATGAGTTCAAGTTCAATGTTGCTTTTGTGTTTTAGTTAAGTCTACCCAATGGATGAGACAAGTGTGCATAAATCCACATGTACAGACAGGTAGGGAAAGTGCAAGAGAATATAAATAGGATTTGTTTCTCTTTTTTTCTTTCCTTAGTTTTTATTCACTTGTTTTAGGCAACTTTTAGTTCTCAGAAAAAGAAAAAGAAAAATGTTATGCTATCACTTAAGGCAATGGTAGAAAGGAAGCAAATACTATGTCACTTCTCAATTTTGTTTTGATCTTTTATATCATCAAGGTGAAGGGTCTTGAACCTCAAGCTAACAGGTGAAAAAAGTGAAGAGGAAAATGCAGTACAGGCTAGGTAACGAGACACGTAAATGGTTCTTTTAATCTTGTGTATTCTTGTGTATTCTAATCACCAAATTACATCTCAGAACCCTGACATAATTACGTGACTACAGAGCAGGCAGAAATCCTTGAAAGATTAGAAAGAGTAGAAAATGAGGAGAGAAAAATATCACCTTGATTTTTTAAAAAGGGAAAATAAAATTGATCTTGGAAACAACAGACTAACAAAGTTGGTATTAACCCACAGAAAAATCCTTAAAAAATAAGATTTTTAAAGGCAGGCTATGCTGATCTATCCTTTTCTCTTAAGAATGATAGTTGACATATAGATCAAGGACATGAAGACTTAACATATACTGATTTCTGTCATTGAAAAAGCCCTTTACATTCAGAAAAGAAATAGGGAAAAGGTAGATTACATCACTGTGCAGTTCTACCAATGAATAGTTTGTATATAACTAATCTCAGAAAGTATTGACCAAGTGCTTCAAGATTCTAAATTTGTCCATACCTTGTTGATATATTTATCAACAAGGTTAGGATGTAAGAAGAAAGAGGCATTGATCCTGCAGGTGACACCAGGCTAAGGAGGAGAATCATCAATCAACCTAATCAGCACATAGCAATGATGGGGGAATTAGTGTAAAAAAATTAAATCCTATACTGCGTAAATCCTTAAATATAAATATGACAGAGTCACTAGAAACAAATCAAATGATGCTAAAGTACTATATGTGTATTACTTTACAAGAATACTTGCAGTATCCAGTAATATACTGTTGAGACAGGATCACCAGACCAGCTGAACAGGAAGATATATGCCTTCACACAGTTCACAGGAACAGACCCAGAAGTAATATTTCTGGTTAATCCCACCAGGGGCTTCAGGTTGTAGCCTCAGAAACCATTTAGAGAGAGATTTTCACTTTCCTGAAGGCAGGGAAATATTTATCATTTATCTTAGAGAGCTTATCTGTCAAAAGAAGAATGATAATCAAAAGGGTGGAGATTGAAGGAATATGAATGAGGAAGAAAAGTAGAAAATTTAGTGTGAATGTTGTGGAAATCTCATATCAAACCAAATGGAAAATCTTTTGCACCTAGGAGTTGGAAGGCAATCATTTATTACACTAGTGGGCTGGTGGGACCAAGTCCAAATCACCAGCCCTGACTGAGAATGAAACAGAGACTGTTATATATTTTGTAAGCAGGAAGTACAAAAGCTGATAGCAAGTTATCATATAATTGGATACATGAACCAAGTCATATGTTGTCAGGCAGGTTTGTTCTGGGCAGGTTAGTCAGAGGGGTTGTTTATTATAGTGTGGGAGAAAATAGCGAAGGGTCCAGGGCTGAGGAGGTGGTTGAAACTAAGCATGTACTTGATTAGTTCATCTCAGTTGGACAGTCCTTGATTAGTACAATATGTTTGTAGGTCAGGCAGTATAGATGGATGTGGTCAGACTGAGTCAGGTTGGATTATCTCTAAACTGCAGCTGATGTGATCAGTCAAGGTTAACCAAGTCTAGTAGTCTAATTATGTGGTAGGTTGGGTAAGCACATTGTGTCTTAACAGAGCAGCAGACTGTTGTTTTTTAACTTTTCTGTCACATGAGAACAAGAATATCTAGGGGAAAGAAAAGGGAGCTGTCTACAAATAACTTAAGGAACTGCCCTTTGAATGAGAAATTAGACCACTCCATGGGCCAGGGATTTAGCTCAACAACACAATGCCTGTCTTAGCAAGCACAAGGTCCTGAGTTTGATTCCCAGTACCAAAAGAAAAAAATAGGGGGAGGAAGGAAGAGAGAGAGAGAGAGAGAGAGAGAGAGAGAGAGAAGAGGGGAAAGAGAGGGAAGGGAAGGGAAGGAATTAAGAAATTAGATCATTCCACAATGCCTGGGTGACTTAAGAAGTGAGACCCCTCTCCACTTGGACTCCATTAAGGTATTTCTCCTAATCCCCACTGTCCAAAACTAGAATGAGTTGTTGTGTAAAGTTCGGAGTTTTTGCCCGTGTATGGCTAGATGGCTGAGTCAGACATGGTATATGCAAAAAGATGTGCAAATTCTAAGAAATGGGTTTAAGACACTCAATTTCCATACTATACAGTTTGCCCTGTGCTTTATTGCCTTACACATAACATTCATAATCTAACAAGGAAGGCAATATACCCTGGTGTCCAAAGGTTCAGCAATCAGCCATTCATATTTGAATCCTAATTCTACCCCTTACTTACTGATAACCAGAGAAACCCTAAGTAATTAGCTAACTAGCTTGGATCAGTTTCCCCTTTCACAACATGAGGATGATGTGAGTATCCAACTCTTGAATTTGCCACGATGACTAAGTTAATTGTGGAAGAAGCACTTAGAAAACTGGCAAAATGAAAACAGAGTAAAATTTTAAATTTATTATTATTTCTTTGCAGTCTGCCCATCAGAAATCTACTAATTCCTCATTAGCAATTCTGAGCAAAGTATGATATTCACCTGGGGAGGTAGGAGGTAATCATTAGGAAATGATGGGAGAGACTTTGGTGCCTTACAATCACTGCAAACATACAAAGAAATGCTGTAGGCAGCAAAGGGACGCAGCTGGAGAATCTTCATCATTTGTAGATCCACATGAATTTAAAATCAAGCTACCACAGGCAGATATTTCTTGCCTCAAGGCATGGTGCTCTAGGAGATTGAGGCAGGAAGGTCACAAGTTTGAGTCCAAGTTGCACACTTAGAAACTTAGTGAGATTCTGCTTCAAAAAAATTTTTTAAAAGGTGGAATGTAGCTCAGTACAAATCCCCCTTTGGTTGAATAACCAATACTGAAAAAAGTATATAAGCTGCTACTGCATCACTGTGGTTAGCAAAAACCTGCAAGACAGATCCTAGAACCTAGGGAGCTGTCTCTACTGAGGCTGGCCCTGGCTTCTCAGGTTCCTCTCCCAGATCCACAATCCGGATGGTGTTTTCCTTTTTGGAAAGCCAGAAAGCAGCATAAACTGGTTCTGAAAACTTACAGTCAAACTTGTGAACCAGAGTCATGGCTTCATATTCTACACCATAGAAGGAAAGAGTCCCTCCTGGGAAGTTGACATAGACGCCGAGCCTCTGGAAGGGATCAGCCTTGAGCGGAGTCTCTGTGTCACTGTGCCAGGCTGTGTACTCCTTCCCATTCCAACAGAGGCTCCAGGAGAAGTTGTTTCCCGAAATACAACTATTGCGTTCCTCTCCTTTCCGGTCGATGCCTTTGCAGGTCAGGCCAACATAGGTGCCTGCCCCAGAGATCTCCACCTCAAAATAGTACCTGTGCAGGTATAGACTCTGCTGGGACAGCACTTGGCGCCAGTGCACAAACCTGCTTGGGAGGTCTGGGTAGAGATGCTCCCAAGGTGTGGTGTTGGTCACTTTGCGATTGTCCTCCTGCAGCCGTAGATACTTGTGTGCTGTGTCTGGGTCAAATGTGATGTCACATGCATCTGGGGAAATATGGAAGACAGGAGAATAGTTCAGGACCTGATGGCATATTCATACAGAAAGCTTTAAATCCAGCTGGACTCCAAAATATGTATGAGAAAACACCCATCTCCCCATTGTCTGTCTGCCCCAACTCCAGTTCTCCTAGAAATAGAGATAGATGAAGACCAGAAAATGAGGAGAACACAAGTCATTCTACTTCCTTCCAGCATGAGGCTCCCTTGACACTGACTATATTATTACCAAGCAAAGTGAGCAAAACATAAATTCATTCATTCATTCAACAAACATAAATAGAAAGCCAGGCACTATTCTACTGAGTACCGTTAAGAAATGAGATATAGGTGCTCATATGCCTACGTTTAAGCCATTCATTCTTTTCTAAAAACAGTTGACCACTATTTATTATGGTGAACCCATAAACATTCCTCCAACCATACTCTCTTCCCAGTCCCAGAAAATGATAGCACTTTTATGTTCACCATTGGTCAAGTCAAACTCAAAGTAATGATTGACAGTTTTTTCCTCCACCCTCTCCTCTGTCTCTCTCCACAAACACAGACAGCAGAAAGTCCTGTAGCTTTTACCACTACCCTCCAGCCCCTGCTTTGACTCCCTTCTAAGCCATAATCAAATCTCACCTAGGCTAGTACAACAGGCCTTTCTAGTTGTCCATAATAACAAGAATTCAAAAGAAAACACTAGGAATATTATTATTCATAATAATGTTCAAAAAAGAAAAGTTGATACATATAAAAATACTTTTAATGCAAATGAACATCAATTATAGTAAACTACATTTAATCTTTAATGTTAAGAATAAAGGGTCTTTGGGTTCTTACATGAATTAAATCTGTTTGTAAAATATAAATAGGTTTTTTTTTTTTTCAGGAAGCAGGAAAGAATCAAGGAAATTGTATGGAAGCCAAAAGGTTTTAGGACAAAAATAGGAACTGTAGCAAAAGTCTTTACCAGCATCTGAGATCACACAAACACACACACACACACACACACACACTCTCTCTCTCTCTCTCTCTCTCGCCCTCTCTCTCTCTCTCTCTCTCTCTCGCCCTCTCTCTCTCTCTCTCTCTCTCTCACTCTCACACACACACACACACACACACAGAAAAAACAGGCAATCCAGCTACTTAAGAGTAGGAGAATCCCAAATTTGAGGCAACTTAGTGAGACTCTGCCTCAAAATAAAAAATAAAAAGAGCTGGATACTGTAGCTCAATGGTAGGGCACCATGGGTTGGATCCCCAGGACCCTTTGCCAGGAGACAAAACCTCATGGGCCTGTTGACTATCACAAAGTACTTTTAAATTATCACTGACAAAAATTGTATATATTTATGATGTACCACATGATGTCTTAGAATGTATATTTATTGTGGAATTGCTAAATCAAGTTAAATAGCACACATGTCACTCACAAATGCCATATGTATGTCTTTTTTTGCAATGAGAACATTTAAAATCTACTCCATCATCAATTTTCAAATATTTAATGTATTGTTATTAACTATAGTTGTCATGCTGTAAGAAAAATCTCTTGAACTTGTTCTATTATGGAATACAGATTAGAAATACAGTAGTTTTTAAAATGCTGACAGATAGCACTTGGGAGACTGAGGCAGGAGGATCACAAATTCAAGTCTCTTCTAGGCAAACTCACCAAGACCTTGTCTCAAAAAAAAAAAAAAAAAAACAGGCTCGGGGTATGTAGATGTCGCTCAGTGAGAAGGCCCTGGGTTCAATCCCTGGTAAGGAAAAAAAGCGAGCTGAGAGCCCCGTTTAATACCACACACAGGATCTGATCAAGCCAGACCATTTAGTAACTAGCCAGGGCTCTTCAAAGTGCCAGAGTCACAAAAGGCAAAGAAAGACTGAGGAACTGGCTCACTTTGGCGAAGACTAAGGAAAACTGGAAACATATGCTCCTAGATTGGATTTGGGGCCAGAAAAATTGACCTTGAGATGGGCAAAGTGGTGCACACCTGTAACTCCAGTTACTTCGGAAGCTGAGGCAGGAGAATAAGTTCAAGATCAGCCTAGGTAACTAAGCAACACTCTGTTGAAATAAAAAGATCTGAGAATGTGGCTCAGTAGTAAAGCACTTTGCCTATCATGCACAAGGCCCTAGTGTCAATCCCCAGTATCACAAAATAAAAAGGGATGGGAGAACACATACAGAACGATTGATAAAACCTGAGTAAATTCTATAGAGTAGCTAATAGTATTGCAGCAATATTCATTTCCTGGTTTTGATCAATGTACTGTGGCTATATAAAGTTTTAACATTTGGAGAAGCTGAGTGAAAAATATGGAGAAATTATTTGTCTAGTTTTTTCAAGTACTTCAGAGTGAAATTTGTTTAATTAAATTTTTAAAAGTGTATCATTTAGAGATAGACAAACAGTTGCAAGATTTTGAACCATGTTAGAGAAACAGTGGTTCTTGCTTCGTTTAGCAAAGCTTTACAAACTGACGCCAGCAAGTGAGGAAGGCAAAACTGTACACAACTTACATTGGAGAAACTCTTTCCTGGTTCTGGGCTCAGGCTTTGAGGCTCGATACTTGGGCTGAACGATGGCAGACACTTGCGTTCTGATGTCATACTCTAGAAAATCAGAGTTGTGAATGCACACCTGTCCAAGTGGTCAG
>PVJX010051514.1:0-10276 GCA_004027295.1 Dolichotis patagonum | reverse complement strand
AAGGTTGGTTTGGTGGATATGAATATCTTTAGTTGTTTTTTGTCATGGAAGTATCTTGTTTCTCCATTAAATTTAAAAGACAGTTTTGCTGGGTATGTCAGTCTGGGTTGAAAGTTTTTTTTCTTTAATGGCTTAAAATACTTCACTCTAAGCTTGTCTTAACCTGAAGGTTTGTGCTGAGAAGTCTTCTGTGATTCTAATAGGCTTTCCTTGATAGGTGAGTTGTGTCTTTTCTCTAACAGCTTTTAGTATTCTGTTTTTATTCTGTATGTCTGAGATCTTAATAATTATATGTCTGGGTGTAGGTTTATGGTGGTTATATTTATATGGTGTTCTATATGCCTCACTTATTTGTAGATCTGATTTTTCCCCCATGTTTGGGAAATGTTCTGCCATTATTTCTGTGATCAGCTTAGCTATATCCTTTGCATTGTCTTCTACCTCCTCACTAATGCCTATTACTCTAACATTGTTTCTCCTGGCATCATCTTATACTCATTGGATTGTCATTTCATGCTGCTTTGTTGTTTTTATAAGTTCTACCCTTTCAAGAACGCTATCTGCAATAGGTCCTCAAGGTCCAAAATTCTATCCTCAGCTTCATTTAAATGGCTTTGTAAGCTTTCAATGCAATTTTTTGTTTCTTGCATATCTCTTTCTCTTTGTTTCATAGATTCTGCTTGTTTTCTCCATTGTTCGTTTGAAGTTTCAATCAATTTCCCATGCTCCTGTAGTTTCTTATCTATTTCTTCTCTAGCTATGTTGAGCAGCTCATTTACTATGGTTGTTACTTTTGTCTTTACATAAGACATTATTTCTTCCATAGCCTCATGGATTTGTTTCTTTACTTAATTTGCTATCTTTTCAGAGATTTCTGGTGTATGAATTTTGGGGTCCTCTATTTCATTACTGACTGTACTTGCTCCTGTTTAAATAGATGTTCAGGATTCCATTTTGCCTTTTTGTTTAGTCACTTTCAACTTTTGAGTGAATTTCTGGTATTTCTATTCCAACAGACACAACTTTCTGCAATGTGTGTTTCAGGCTTTACTGTGTGATTGATATTTGTCAAATTGCTGAGTACCACAATGAAGAAGGGATTCCTGTCTCCTGAATTCCTCCTACAGTGCCACACTGACTGAAGCCTGATGAGGTCTTCTGTTTGGATGAGGAGTTCCGGAACCTCTCATCAAGCCAGCATGGTACTCTACTGTTGTCCAATGTTCCCAGTGGAAGGGCGCATCCAGCAGATGTGGACCCAGTCAGCTCAGTCCTGTGGCATTATCCTAGATGTTCCTGGAGAAGGGGGGCAACCACAGCAGCAGTCCAAGGCACCTCAGGCCCTCTGTCACTGATCCGTTCAATGTTCCCAGTCCCAAACAGCCCAGGCCAAGCTGCCAGTCTCCATGAAGTTCCCAATCCCAAACAGACCATCCCGAGGTGCAGGTCTCCGGGAGGTTACCTGTGGTTGAAACGTGGGCCTACGGGTCCCAAACAGACCCGGCCAAGATGCTGGTCTCCACGAGGTTCCCTGTGGGTGAAGGGTGGGCAAACCGGTCCCAAACAGTCAGGCCAAGATGCTGGTCACTGGGAGGTTCCCTGCGGGTGAAGGGCGGGCCTATGGGTCCCAAACAGTCAGATTAGTTTTATATTTTATATTTTATTACTTTTATATTTTATACAATGAATAGTTTAAACTGTGAATTATGTACAAAGGATAAATAATGAAATTTCACTACTGCTGCTTTTGATTTCTAATAATGATAGTATAATCTATCTACATTACCTTTCACAAATTATAGGCATAAGGAAACAGAATGATGTATGGAATATTCTAGCTATTTCAGATTCATTTTAGATGACACAATTTGAAACATTGGCATGATGGTCCTATGCCAATATATGTATAATAATATATTATTGAATACCCAATGGGGAGTAGAGGTAATAGAGTCTATAATACAAAGCAGAAATGAATCCTAAAAATGGAAGAGCATTAAAAAATGAGCTATTTTCTTTTAAAAAATTTATTTAAAGAGAAAAAAAGAAAGAAAAAAACAACAAAAAAAAAGAAAAAGGGTAGCAACAATACAGAATTCCAAAGGGAAAAAATAAAAGAAAAACAACAAAAAACCACTAAGAAATTGCCACTTGATAAGTTACATACTGTCATCATTGGAAATAATTGTTCAAGTTAAAAATTAAAGCACACAAAATACACATTCAAACAGTGAGACTGTTAATATTTCTGCTCAGCAATCTAACAAAAACAGTAATATGATCATCTATATTACACACTATATTATAGGATGCAGCTATATCTTTTAGAGCACATTCTTTTCCTCTCTTTTTTACAGTAGGAATTACACATTTTGGGTTTTATTACTGCTGCAGTTCTTATTACTTTTTACACTAGAGACATAATGTAATATTTATAAATGTGATTATTTATTTCACTAATGAGGATAGTCTCAAGTTGTCTCCACTTTCCTAAGAAGGGCTATGATCATCCTTCTTCATAGCTGAGTAATATTCCATTGTAAAAATACTACAGCTTTTTCATCCACTTTGCAGTTGATGGGCATCTTGGTTGTTCTCAAGAATTCTTGTTATAAATTGTGCTGCTATGAACATGGGTACACAAATATCACTGTGATAGGATCTTTTCAGTTTTTCTGGGAATACATGCAGGAGAAGAATAGCTGGCTTGAATGGAGTTTTCAATCCTAGCCTTCTGAGAATTCTCCATATTGATTTCCATACTCGTTGCACCAGTCTACACTCCCACCAACAGTGGAGCAGTGTTTCTTTTTGGCCTCAGGCTCACCAATGTTTGTTATCAGCTGATTTCTTGATGGCAGCTATTCTTTCTGGTGTGAGATGAAATCTCCATGCTGTTTTAATTTGCATTTGTTGAATGACCAGTAATGGTGATCACTTCTTCATATATTTGTCTGCCATTTGTATATCTTCATATGAGAACTGTATGTTCATCTCATCTGCCCATTTTTGGACATGGTCTTTGATTTTGGTGGTGAATGATGATATTTGAATAATTTCTCTGTCAGTTTCTTGTTTGTGTACAGGAATGCTATTGATATTTGAGTGTTAACTTTGTAGCCAACTACACCGTTGAATTTGTTTATTACCTCTATTAGTCTGTTAATGGAGTTTTTTGGGTCTCCTTCATAGCATATCATGTCACCTGCAAATAGTAATAATTTAACTTCTTCATTTTCTATCTTTATTCCTTTTATTTCTTTCTCTTGTCTGATAGCCTGGGCTACTTGTTTCAAGAACTATATTGAATA
Organism: Dolichotis patagonum; assembly: GCA_004027295.1. NCBI lineage: Eukaryota > Metazoa > Chordata > Mammalia > Rodentia > Caviidae > Dolichotis > Dolichotis patagonum. Next base: position 6,965 of record PVJX010051514.1, on the reverse strand, counting down.
GGAGTGGTAAGAGTGGGCATCCCTATCTTGTTACTGATTTTAAAGCAAAAGATTTCAGCTTTTGTCCATTTAGTATAATATTTGTTGTTGTTTTGTCATACATGGCCTTTATAAGGTTGAAGTAGGCACCATATATTTCGAGTTTCTGAAGGGTTTTTATCATGAACATGTGTTGGACCTTATTGAAAGAATTTTCTGCATCTATTGAGATGACAATGTGATTTTTGTTTTTTTCTCTGTTGATGTGGTGTATTACATATATTGATTTCCATATGTTAAACCATCCCTGCATTCCTGGAATGAACCCCACTTGGTCATGATGTATAATCTTCTTGAATATTTCCTGCATTCTATTTGTCAGAATCTTATTGTGAATCTTTGCATCACTATTCATTAGTGACACTGGCCTATAATTCTCCTTTTTGGTTGGGCCTTTCTCTGCTTCTGGTATCAGAATAATGTTTGCTTCCAGGAATGAATTAGGGATGATTGCTTTCTTTCCAACTTCATTGAAGAGTTTAAGGAGTATGGGCATCAAGTATTCTCTAAATGTCTTATAAAATTCAGCTGTGAATCTCTCAGGAAATGGGCTATTCTTTGTTGGTAAGATTTTTATTACATTTTTAATTTCAATAGCTAATATTGGGTTATTCAAAATTGCTATATCTTCTTGGTTGAGCTTTGTTAGTTCATATGTTTCTAGAAATCTTTGTTCATTTCCTCTGTTTTCTTCTCTATGTGAGTAGAGATTTTTAAAGTAGGTGTTCATGATCTTTTGAATTTCCATGGGTTTTTTAGTGATTTCCCCCTTTTCAGTCCTTATTGCATGAATCTGGATTTTCTTTCTTTTTCTTTATAAGATTAACTAGATGAGTGTCAATTTTATTCTCTCAAAGAACCAGGTTTTGATTCATTAATTCTTTGTATTTTTTTTAGTTTCAATTGATTTCTGCTCTAATCTTTTTTTAATTTTATTTTAAATAGAGTAAAATAAAAGAGGGCAGTACAGAGCAGAACAGGACAGCATAGGCAAGACAGTACTTTACATTAAGACAAACAGACATCATCAGTAGTTATCACAGTATCTCTTACTCTGCTAGAGTTGAACATAGTTTCAAATACAATAATACCAAACATAACAAAATAGTATAAAGCCATGCAAAGAGTGAAAGAATTACAGGGCTTTCTGAAACAAATAACAGATTTCTGCTCTAATCTTTATAATTTTCTCTTCTATGAACTTTGGGTTTAACTTGACAATTTATTGCTATGTATTTCCCTCTTAAAACCACTTTCATTGCATCACACAGATTACAATATGATTTTCCTATGTTTTAATTGAATCATAGGTATTGGTTTATTTCTTCTTTGATTTCATGTGCTGCCCACTGTTTGTTAAAAAGGTTGTTATTTAACTTCAATAAACTTGAAAAGAAAGCAATCCTCCATAAATAATTCCTAGAGGCAGGTATTACTCTCTTACCAAAACCAGAGAAAGACCCAACCAAAAAGGAGAACTATAGGCCAATCTCACTAATGAACATAGATGCAAAGATTCTCAATAAAATACTGGAAAATAGAATGCAGCAAATCATCAAGAGCATTATGCATCATGACCAAGTGGGTTTCATTCCAGGAATGAAAGGATGGTTTAATATGCAAATCAATAAATGTAATACACCACATCAACAGAGTAAAAAACAAAAAATCACATGGTCATCTCAATAGATGCAGAAAAATCTTTTGATAAAGTCCAACACATTTTCATGATAAAAGCCCTTCAGAAACTCAGAATACGTGGTGTCTACCTCAACCTTATAAAGGCCGTCCATGACAAACCAACAGCCAATATTGTATTAAATGGACAAAACTGAAAGCTTTCACTTTAAAATCAGGAACAAGACAAGGATGTCCACTATCACCACTCCTATTCAATATAGTTCTGGAAACACTAGCCAGGGTGATCAGAGAAGAGAAAGAAATAAAAAGAATAGAGATAGGAAAGGAAGAAGTTAAATTGTCACTATTTGCAGATGACATGAGATTCTGTATATAAGACCCAAAAATGTCCATTAAAAGACTACTAGAGTTAATAAACAAATTCAGCAGTGTAGCTGGATATGAAGTAAATGCACAAAAAAAATAGTATTCCTGTACACAAATAAGTAACTCACTGAAAGAGAAATTATGGAAATATCACCCTTTACAATAACATCTAAAAAAATGAAGTACTTAGGAATCAAATTGACTAAAAATGTAAAAGACCTATATACTGAGAATTATACTATGCTGAAAAGGAGATTGAAGAGGATATTAGAAAATGGAGAGATATTCCATGTTTTTGGCTAGGAAAAACCAACATCGTGAAAATGGCCATACTCCCAAAACTTTTATACAGATTTAATACAATACCAATCAAAATAAAATCGACATACCTCACAGATCTAGAGAAAATAATCCTAAAATCTATTTGGAACCAGAAGAAGCCGAGAATAGCAAAGTCATTTCTGGGCAATAAAGGCAAGTCAGGAGACATCTCAATTCCTGATTTGAAACTTTATTACAAAGCCACAGTGATAAAATCAGCATGGTATTGGCAAACAAATAGACCTGAGGATCAATGGAACAGATTAGAAAATGCAATTAGAGATACAAAGACACTCAGCCACCTGATATTTGACAAAGGGACTAAGCATGTTCACTGGAGGAAGGTTAGCCTTTTTAATAAATGGTGTTGGAAAAATTGGCTCTCCACATACAGAAGACTGAATGTAGATCCGTGTGTATCACCATGCAAAAAACTAAAGTCTACGTGGATCAAAGGCCTAATCATTAAAACATAAACACTAAATCTACTAGAAGATAAGGTAGGTAGAAATTTTGGAGACATAATGGTAGGCAAAGAATACATGAACAAAATGCAAACTGCACGGGAAACACTTCTGAGAATCAACAACTGGTATCTCTTGTTATTGAAAAGTTTCTGCACTTCAAAAGAAATCACCATCAGAGTGAATAGAAAAACCACTGAATGGGAAAGAGTTCTAGCCAGGAAGCCCTCAGGTAAAAGCCTTGCTTCTAGAACATATAAAGAGTTTAAAAACATCACTCCCCCCAATTCAAGGACCCTCTCCATAAAAGGGCAGCTGAGATGAACACACAGTTTTCATATGAAGATATTCAAATGGCAAATAAATGCATGAAGAAATGCTCACCATCACTGGACATTTGAGAAATGCAAATTAAAACAACTTTGAGATATCATCTCACACCAGAAAGAATAGCTGCCATCAAGAAACCAACTAATAACAAATGTTGGCGAGGCTGTGGGGAAAAAGGAACACTGCTCCACTGTTGGTTGGAGTGTAGACTGGTGCAACCACTATGGAAATCAATGTGGAGAATTCTCAGAAGACTAGAAGTGGAAGTTCCATTCAACCCAGCTATTCCCCTCCTGGGTATTTTCCCAGAGAAACTGAAAAGTTCATATCACAGTGATATATGTACACCTATGTTTATAGCAGCACAATTTATAATAGCTAAAACTTGGAAATAACCAAGATGCCCATCAACTGCAGAGTGGATGAAAAATTTGTGGTGCTTTTACACAATGGAATATTACTCAGCTATGAAGAAAGGTGACCTTGAGGCCTTCATAGGGAAATGGAAACAACTTGAGACTCCCTTCATTAGCAAAATAAATAAAAATCATATTTATAAATATCATATTGTGTCTTTATTTTAAAAATCAATAAGAACTGTAGGAGTATAAAACTCAAAATGCATAATTTGTACTGAAAAAACAAGTGGAAAAGAAAGTTCTCTAAAGAATGTAACTGCATATATGTTTAAGTGCAGAAGATAGATGACCATATTACTGTTTTTGTTAGATTGTTGAGCAGATCTGTTAACAGTCTTACTGTTTGAATATCTACTTTGTGTGCTTTAATTTTGTAACTTGAACAACTATTTCCAACGAAGACAGTATGTAAATTATCAAGTGGTGATTTCTTAGCATTTTTGTTTTTGTTGTTGTTGTTCTTTTATTTTCTACCTTGGTAATCCTGTATTGTTGCTACCCTTTTTTCTTTTGTTTTTTTGTTTTTTTATCTTTAAATAAAAAATAAGAATCATATTTATAAATATCACATTGCGTATCTAGTGTAAAAAGTAATAAGAACTCTAGGAGTAATAAAACCAAAAATGAATACTTCCTACTTTAAAAAAGTGAGCAAAAGAAAGTGCTCTAACTGATATAACTGCAAGTATGTTTAAGTGGGTAAGATAGATGACCATATTACTATTTTTGTTAGATTGTTGAGAAGAACTGTTAACAGTCTCATTGTTTGAATGTCTACTTTACATGCTTTAATTTTGTAACTTGTACAACTATTTCAAAGATGACCGTATGTAATATCAACTAGTGATTTCTTAGGGGGGGTTTTTGTGCTTTTATTTTTTTTTCCTTTGGAATTCTGTATTGTTGCTACTCTTTTTTTGTTTTGTTTGGTTGTTTTTTCCCCTTTCTAAATAAATAAATAAATAAATAAATAAATAAAATGTGAGTTCTAGAGTTTTCTGGTAAATATATCTTGCGAAGATGTAGAAAATTTACATAAGCATTTGGAAGGAAATTAATCTCCCAAATAATTAATTGTATTAATCTTGAATAAATTACATACATACATCACAGAAGACTAAAAGAAACTAAATAAATATCACAACTGCTTTATCAGAAACATCAGTTCTGAGGTTTCTATTTATAATTTTCACTAGTGTATAGGTAAAACCATTACTAGTGAGTGATGTATTATTTTTTTCTGCCTCAAAATTTATTTTACACTACTGTCAGTGAATACCACCTGAGAGCACCTTCCTCTTTATGTTTACTTAGGTTGTATACATCACATTATTACAGATTGAGGGCTTCTCATTGTACAATTTTCCATAACTCAAACTTATGTCTAGAATTATTCTTTGTATTTTAAATACTCTAAAAGTTATTTGCTCAGAAGACTGAATGTGGATTCATCAGTTGAACAGACACTATGTGTGTACAACTATTTTGGAGATCAGTAATTTTGCATGTGTTTATGCATGTAATTAGGGGCTGGTGATTTAGCTCAGTGGCATAAGCTCCTGCCTTGCAAGTGCACAGTCATGAGTTCAATTCCCAGTACCAAAAAAAATGTATATAATTAGTATGTTATAAGCTGTCTTCAACAGTTAACCAAATAACCTTTGATTTCCTGACTATATCTACTTTGTTTACTGTTGTACCCTGAGTGCATAAAATAGACTCTGACATACAATATATGTTGAGAAAATATCAGTTTTACAAATGCAGTAAATGATCAGAATCAGCAGGGGTTTATACAGTTAGCTCAAGAGAATTAGATGGAACCCAGTGTTAAGAACTTTTTCTTCCTTTTTTGTGCAAAGAGTGAGCATAAGTGAGCTTGAGGAAAATGAATTAGTTAATAAAACTAAAACATTCTTTCTTTATGACTTTGTAATTTTTTTAGTATTTCAAGATGTTGCTACTGATGCTTTCAACAAAACATTCATGTTCAGTAATTTTTTTCAGCATATGCAATGAATTACAATCTGTAGGGTTTTGATAAGTAGAACATGTTTATAAAGTGGTAGGTAGTCTCAATCTAAAAAGGACTCCTAGTAAGTAAAAATAAACAAATTAATAAACTGATTTTTCTTGCATTTAAGTTATGCTACTCTGTACAATTTTAAAAACTATGAACTGAATTTTATACTGCATGATTTAGGGGTCACTAAATAGGTTTACAATCACTGTCTGCAGAATGAGAAATAAAAATAATTCCTATGACCCTCTGTATGCTGCAAAGCTGTAAGATGCAGTCAAAAGTTGAATGTTGAATGCCTGGAGTTCACTGCTAATTCTAGTGAGATTCTGTGTCAAAAGCGCAAAGGGTCTTCCTTCAAAGGCTGAAGAGTCTGTGCTGGCATTCTGAGAGAACTACAGGCAAAAATCTAAAGGCAACAATAAAGAAATCAGAGAAGAGACAAGATGGCGGACTGATAGGTAGCAGGAGAGAGACCCTCTCCGAGAGAGACAGCTCAAATGCCAGAATAAAACACCCTGGAGAGACCCAAACAGAGAGAGATAGACTCTCACAACCCAAAAAGAAACTAAAGCGCAAAAACCCGGTCGAATAAGAGATCCTGGGGCTACTATTAGTGAAGATAAGATCAGCGAGCATGGCACCCGCCTCGAGACACCTGAATTCCACCCGACCTGAACAAGCAATCCACGCTCAAGCAACTGGCTTGAGCCGCCGGAGCGCGGAGCTGAACAGCCTTGCATGCAGCCTGCCGGGACCGGCTCTGCACACAACCCACCCAGAGGCACTATGGATTCCCACCGCAACAGCGCTGAAATCGGAGGTCGGGCAGTCCAGCAGTTCTCGGGGACACAGTGAATGATGGAAATAAGACCCTCCCACAGAAAAGGGGAAACTGACTGGACTACATGTTGGATTTGGGCAGGACAGCCCTAAATCCATAAGGAAGTGGCTTCAGCTGGTTACTCCCCTGGCCGAGCAGATTGGTGGAATCTGCTTGGACTAGGCCACGACTCTGGCGGGGACACAGTTACTTCCATGAGATCAGTGCACACTGATGCAGTGAAGGCCTGCAAAGGCTGACTGGCCCAGAAGGGAGGAGCTAGCGCACACTGCCAGTGGGTGAACTCTAATCTCTCATAACCTATTGAAGAGGGCTAAAGATCCTAGACTACGCCCTCTAGAGGAGCCTTAAACAACAAGAAAAGGGTCTGGGAATTACACTGTACACTTGTATGGAAGGAACCAAAAACATGATGAAAGGGAGAAATAAGAAAACACTCGCAGCGGCCAACCCTGAGAACATTGATCCAGGAGAGGTAAATACAAAAGACATTGAGGGCAGCAAAAATGCAACATCAAACA
>PVJX010051513.1:0-10276 GCA_004027295.1 Dolichotis patagonum | reverse complement strand
CATGGGTCTAGTTTTAGTCTTCTGCATATGGACAGCCAATTTTTCCAGCACTATTTGTTAAAGAGACTGTCATTCTTCCAGCGAGCATGTTTGGCCCCTTTATCAAAGATGAGGTGGTTCAGTGAGTTTGCAGTTGTGGTTGTATCTTCCAATCTATTCCACTGATCCTTGGGTCTGTTTCTATTCCAGTACCATACTGGCTTTATCACTGTAGCTTTGTAGTATAATTTTAAGTCAGGGATTGTGATGCCTCCTGCCTTGCCTTTGTTGCTTAGAATTGCCTTTGCTATTCTAGGTCTCTTCTGGTTCCAGATGAATTTTAGGAGTGATTTCTCTAGATCTATGAGGTATGTTAGTGGAAAAATACCACAACTTTTTAATCCATTCCTCAGTTGATGGGTACTTAGGTTGTTTCCAAGATCTGGCTATTACAAATTGTGCTGCTATAAACATGAGTGCACATATATCACTGTGGTATGATGTTTTCAGTTCTTCTGGGAATATAAGGCTACAGATTTTTGAGTGTTAACTTTGTATTCAGCTACACTACTGAATGTGCTTATTAAATCTAGAAGTCTTTTGCTGGAGTTTTTGGGGTGTTCTATGTAGAGTATCATGTCATCTGTAAATAATGATAATTTAACTTGTTCCTTTTCTATCTTTATTCCTTTTGTCTCATCTCATTGCTCTGCCTAATGTTTCCAGAACTATATTAAGAGTGGTGACAGTGAAAATTCATGTCTTTTTCCTGATTTTAGAGTAGAAACTTTCAGTTTTTGTCCATTTAGTATAATGTTCACTTTTATCATATTAGGCAAAGACCATCTATTCCAATTTTCTGCAGGTTTTTTTTCATCATAAATGTGTGTTGGACTTTGTCAGATGCTTTTTATGCACCTATTGAGATGATCATGTGATTTTTGTCTTTGGCTCTATTAATATGGTATAATTATATTTGTTGATTTACATGTATTGAACCATCCCTTGGATTAATCCTACTTGGTCATGGTGTATATATTCTTGATGATTTGCTGGATTCTGTTTTTCATTATCTTTTGAGGTCTTTTGTTCCTTAGGGAGATTGGCCTGAAAGTGTATGTATGTATATATATATATTTTGTACCGGGGATCAAACTCACAAACTCATGCTTGCCAGGGCAGGCACTTATGCCACTAAGCTAAATCCCCGGGGGCTTAATTATCTTTATTGGTTGGATCCTTCTCTGGTTTTAGCATCAGGGTAATGTTTGTTTCCAAGAATGAATTTGGGAGTATTGTTTACCTTTCAATTTCATTAAAGACTTTGAGAAGTATTGGCTTTAGTTCTTCTCTAAATTTCTTATAGAATTCAGCAGTGAATCCATCAGGAACTGGGCTTTTCTTTGTTGTTAGGTTTTTAATTACATCTTCAACTTCATTGGTTTATTTAAAATTTTATATCTTCTTGGTTAAGCTTTGGTAATTTGTATGTATCTAGGAATCTGTCTGTTTCTTCTCCATTTTCCATCTTACCAGAATATAGTTTCTCAAAGTAGATATTGAAGATCTTCTGGATATCTGCAGGATCTTTAGTGATTTTACCCTTTTCATTACTAATTGCATGGATTTGAGTCTTTTGTTTCTTTTTTTTTGACAAGGTTGGTTAAGGGTTTATCAGTTTTATTTAATCTTTCAAAGAACCAACTCTGTGGTTCATGTATTCTTTATATTTTTTTCTTGGTCTCCATTGCATTAATTTCTGCTCTGATATTTATAATTTTTGCCCTTGTATGAGCTTGGTCTTGGCTGGTTCTTCTTTTTCTAGAATTTGAGGTTCAACATTTAGTTGTTTATTTGACCTTGCTGTTTTCCTAATAAGGGAATTTGTGGCTATAATTTTCCCCCATAGGACTGCTTTCATTATGCCTCATAAGTCCTAGTATGTTGTATTTGCATTATTGTTTAATTGTAGAAACTGTCTAATTTCTTCTTTAATTTTATTTGTGACTCATTGATTATTCAAGAGGGTGTTAATTTCTGTTTTTATGAAGTTATTGTGGTTTCTTTTGCCATGTCTGTTAATATGCATGAGATAACTTCAATTTCTTTGTATTTACTTAGGGATTTTCTTTAAGCTAGTATATGATCCATTTTGGAAAATGTCTCATGGGCAACTGAAAAGAATGTATATTCTCTAGGCTGGGGAATTAGCTCAGCGGGTGTTAAATCCCTGCTTGGCAAACACAAGGTCATGAGTTCAATCCCCAGTACCAAAAAAAAATGTATATTCTCATGTTGTGGGGTGGAACATTCTGTAGTCCTCTACAAAATCCATTTGTTCAAATATTTGATTAAATTCTAATATTTCATTGTTAAATTTTTGTCTAGTTGATCTGATATGACAGTGTTGTATTGAGACCACCCATTACAATTGTATTAGTGCTTATTTGATTTTTTGTGTGTATTAATATTTGTTTTAGATAGTTGGGTGCACTGGTATTATGATTATATATGATTATTATGATATATATGTGATTATTATCTCTTTCTCTTGAACTGTTTCCTTTACAAGCATGTAGTGTCCTTCTTTGTCTCTCTTCATTAGTCTTGGCTGAAATCCACTTTGTCTGCAAATAGAATAGTTACCCCTGCTTTTTTCTGGGTTCCTGTCACATGTGCTATAGTTTTTCATCTGTTGGCTTTCAGTCTATGAAATTCTTTTTGAATTAAATCTGTTTTCATATCCAGCATATTGTTGGTTCTTGCTTAATCAATTCTGCCAGTGTCTTTCTTTTGATTGGTGAATTGAGACCATTAACATTGCCGGTTATAACTGATACACAGTCACTTATCCTTGTCATGTTATTTTCCTATTGTTGGCTCTCATTTTTCTCGCTCTGCTTAGTTGCCTGCCTCACCTGGGGGGTTCATTTTGTTGGTGTTCATGGAGTTGTAACTCTTGTTATCTCTTTCTAGAATGTCCTTCAAAATTTTGGAGTGGTGGTGTGGTATTCATGAATTTTCTCAGGTCTTCTTTTTCTTGGAAGTATTTTATTTCTCCGTCAATTTTGAAAGATAGTTTTGCAAGGTACATTGATCTGGGTTAGAAATTTTCTTTTATGGCTTGAAATACTTCATTCAAAGATCTCCTTTTCTTGAGTTCTCCTTTCTTGATAACTCTGCTGTGATTCTAATGGGTTTTCTTTTACAGGGGATTTGTTTCTTTTCTCTAACAGCTTTTATTATTCTGTGCTTGTGTTGAATTTCTGGGATCTTGATTATTGTAAGTCTTGGTGGAGTTTTTTTCTATCATGGCTAATTGGAGTTCTATATACCTCACTTATCTGTATATCAAATTCTTTTTCCCTGCTTGGGAATTTTTCTGCCATTACTGCTGTGAAATGTCTTTTGTGCTAGTCCTTACTTTTCATTGACTCCAGTCAATCTCATGCTGTTCTTCTTTGAATGATCTAGCAGATGCTGGATTGATTTCTCATGGTCCCTTGCTATTTTTAAGACATCTTTCTTTTCATGATAGCTAAACACAATCCTGTCTTCTATATCTGAGATTTTGTCCTCACAGTGGCTCATTCTGCTGCATATATTTTCAGTGGAATTTTAAAACTCCATAACTGTTTTTTTTTTTGGTTGTTGTTGTTGTTTGGTACCAGGGATTGAACTCATGACCTTGTACTTGCCAGGCAGGCACTTATGCTGCTGAGCTAAATCCTCGGCCCCATAACTGTTTTATTCCATTTCTTTCCTATGTTGGGCTTTTGTGGTTTTCATCATTTTCCTAAGATTCTCTCTTGCTCTGTCTTTTTAATCTTTATCTGTTCTAGTGTCACCAAGCATGTCTTTCATTATGGTCACCATCTTTGTAATTATCTGAGAAATTATTTCTGATTTGATTTTTTTTCAAGCCTCATTTATCTGCTTTGTTAGTTCCAGCATTTCCATTTCAGAGAGTTCAAGTGGGTGGCTTTCAGGTTGTTTTGCCTCATTGTTCTCCTGGTTTTTCTTTGGGGAGCTGGAAGTTTGGGGTTGCATCTCGTTAAATCTCTCTCTCTCTCTCTTCCTGGGTTGAAGTTTGTAAATTGCCTATGGCAAGTAGCTTTGTTGCCAGTATATAGAACCATTAAATTTCTACTTCTCAGTGGAGTCTTCCAGGTGTAGCTTGCTTTGGGCTTTTTAGTCTGTTGCAAGATCCTACCTCTTCAATTTATTGGGGATGGAAAGTTGCCTCCTACTTGGTCCAGTCCCTGGCTTTTGTCACTGTCTTATAGTATTTTTTATGACCTTAGGTCCTCTCAGTCTTGGTATACGAGGAAGAACAACTGGTTATACCACTCCAATAACAATAGCATCAAATTCAGCCTAGGAAATGACAAAATGGGGTAACTATTAATTTTCCACCTTCAACCATATGAACTAGATTTGTTGTTATATAATAAAATCTAGAAAGAAACAGAGATTTATATTCAGTAAATAAGCCCTCAATATAGTGATTTTACCCTCAATGTACAAAACTTAAAATGGGTTAAGGTGAAAAATAGAGAAATAGAAGAGAAAGAGATTAGAAGCAAGGCTGGAAGACAAATGAAGATCATGTAAATCTGGGGAAATGTGAAGATAGGAGGGAAAGAGAGAAAGAAGAAATGAAAACAAGAACAGTAGTAGAAAAAACAATAAAAAACTAGAAACCCAAAATGTGTAATTGCTACTGTAAATAAGAGAGGAAAAGAAAGTGCTCTAAAGGATATAATTGCATGTATGTTTAAGGTGTGTAATATTACTCTATTTGTGTTATATCATGGAGCAGAACTGTTGACAGTCTCATTGCTTGAATGTGTACTTTGTATGTTTTAACTTTGTAACTTGAACAACTATTTGCAAGATGACAGTATGTAAGTTATTAAGTAATGACTTCTCAGTATTTTTTGTTCTTTTTTTTTTCTTTTTCCCCTTGGAATCTTGTATTGTTCCTACCCCTTTTTCTATTTTGTTTTGTTTTGTTTTTAAATAAAATTTAAAAAAAACTAGAAACCACGTTCACACCCATAAACACAAGAACAAGAAAAAAAGGAAATGAAAAGAAGAAAAATATGGTCTACTTCAAGGCGTGTCTCTGCTGTCATTGGTAGGCAATGTGGGCAGACAGTTCAGATCTGAATTGATTAATCCTAGCAAGCTACTTTGGGGCTTTATGGCAGGGTAATGGAAAATCTCACCAAGCCTGCACTTTTAGTTTCACTGAAGTTCAGGCTGGTTTCTAGCCTTGAGGCTAGAACCAGACTCTCAGCCTGCAGCAATCTGTGAATCTCCTGCTGATTTGAACTTGGCTCCTTGTCAGCTTGAACTTGGCTGCTTGACATCCTTCCAACTTGAACTCTTGTCTCTGACTGTGACACTGGAAGCTGCAAGACGGAGCCAGCAGTTGCTCTGAGTTTTGAGCTCAGTTTCCGCTTCTCCAATATGGCTTCTGGCCAATTGCCCCGTCCTCGCAGACATCTGAACCCAAAAAACTCTCTACTGCACTCTACTGCATCCATTCCACTGGTTCATTTCTTTTTCTTTTTTTTTCTTTTTTGTGGTACTGGGGATTGAACTCACGACCTGGCACTTGCCAGGCAGGTGCTTAAGCCACTGAGCTAAATCCCCGGCCCCCACTGGTTCATTTCTCCATGGAGCCCTGTGGGGTCACCATGTGTCCGCAGGTTTGAGCTGCTTCTCCCATACAGTGAGTTTGGACCCAGGGAAAAAGCACCACCTGCCATGTCCTCCTTTGTCAAAGTCTCTCACTTCACTCTCCCCATGGGCTTCAATTCTCATTTCAGATCCTTCCTGGGTCCTGAGGACCCATCTCCCTCCTCCTCCTCATATTGCTATATTTCAGTGTTTGGATACCAATTCTTGGAGAGGCCATTTCTTTGCTGCTCACCACTCTGCCATCTTCCCAGAAGTCTCAGAAGCTTCATTTTTAATCTTATGAGAAGTTCTGAAGATTGGATACTTTTTCAAGGCCGCTGTTTAAAGTGCATGTCACCCTTGGAAGGGGCTGTGATATCAGGTAGCTCTTTTTAGCTGAGGCATTGTCTAAGGGAGCCAACAGTGGAAGACATTTTTGGTAGCATTCTCAGAAGATGGGAGGATATGAATGGCACATCACAGCTTCTACTATGTCACCCTGTCTGTATCTGTCAGTGGTATGCTGCCACTGGCAGACCAGCTGGGGAAAGCCAATGTTGCATCCCCCTTTCCAATTTAGCATTTGATGAAATTCAATTGATTCAAGTTGACCCTGCTACTTAAAAATTGTGTAAGTCAAGTTTAACTATAGGATACCTCTTTATTGTTCTCTAGTTACTTACTGTATTCCATTATTTGCTATGGATTATAATAATAACTTGGACCTTTCAGTCTATAGCCAATCAGCATTGTTTTCTTCAAATTTTCTGTTCTCTGAATGCTGTCTATTTCTTCCAAGGACTTTTTCCCCCACTTACCCATCCTTCCATATATCAGCTCCTTGGATCGTAAAGAAACAGACTCTGTTCAGGTGCTAGTTGTAAAACAAACAGTAAACAAGACACAGAAGGTCTCTGTCACAGAGCTTCCATTTTAGTTGCACTCAGACAATAAACTAGTATATGTATAAATAAGTGTAATTCATGAAAATTGTCATTGCTGTGAATGCATAAAATTTAGTGCAACAAGATAGACTCAAGGTAGTGGTGATGGAGGTGGAAGTCTGTTTCAACAGAGGGCAGATAACATTTGAACTGAGACTGAGGGACTGAGAGTATCATAGAGGAGCAGTTCAGGTAAACCACTGTGGTAGGAGATACTACCAGGAATTATAGGCTCAAGAAGATAAGAGTTCTAGTTTCCAGAAGCACAAAATGCTAGTGTGTCTGGAGTAAAGTACACAAGGAGGCTGAGTTGTAGGTGAGTTTGGCAAAACAGGTAAAGACCAGAGCATTTTTACTGTCTTGGTCTCCTCTTGAATTTGGTAACTTATATGACAGTTGTACTAAAGAAATAGAGCCATTGGGATATGTATGTGTGCATATGTGGGTGTGTATAAAACTATTATATATATATATATATATATATATATATATATATATATGACACATGGTGGTAAGATACGTGCTATTTTCCATCACTAGGACAAAATATCCAACACCCATAATTTAAAAGAGGAGAGAGTGATCTTGGCACAGTTCTAGAGGGTTTAATCCATGGCTGGCTGGCTCCACGGCAGAGAAAACATGGTGGAAGGGCACAGTAGAGGAGAGTTACTCAACCATGGAAGTTAGGTAACAGGGAAAGGAGGAGTCACAGATAAGAATACACCCTTCTAGCTCCTGCTCCTACTGACCTCCCTCTTCCTCTTACAAGACCCCACCTCTTAATGGCACATTCAGATGAACTCACTGATGGGTACAGTGCCCCCAAGATCCAGTCACTTTCCAAATACGCCAACTCTGAACACAAGAGACTTCTGGGGAGCATTTTAGATCTAAACCATAATATTTGGCCCTTGGAAGTTCATGTTTATCTCATCACAAAAATGTATTTCGTGTATTTCTAAGAGTTGTTAAAGTCTTAACAATTCTAATATTGCTGAAGTCCAAGGTCAAAGCTTCCTTTCAGACTCTTGGCAAGCTGTTAGCTGTGAGTCCCTAGAAAGATAAAAAATTAAATACTTCCAACATGTAATTATACAGGGAAAATATTCCTATTCCAAAAGGCAGAAATTAGGGCATATAAAGGAGTTGGACTAATGCGAGACTGAAAGATACATCAAATCCTGTATCTCCATGTCTGGTTTCCAGGGCACATGATGGTGAGATATGAGTTCCCAAGGGCTTGGGTAGCCCCATCCCTATGGTCTTACTGTTTGCAGCCTGCATGGCCTCTCTTGGGCTGTCTCTGTTCACTTCCTGAAGCTCTTCTTTGCAGATGTTTTACATTTCTGGCATCTCCAACTTATTGGGGTCTCCACTGTACCTTCTTCACCTTCATTCTCATACTGTTGAATATTGGCCCCTAAAGGGCATGTTGTCTATCCCCCCAAACTCTTTTTTTAAACCTGGGTAGAAACCTCTATCATTCCATGCTGCATGATAATGCCCCATGGATAATGCCAAAGTCTGCCACGAGCTCAAGCAGTAGCTCAAAGCATGGCTACTGTGGTCTCTTGAGTGCCTTGATGACTGAAATTGGGGAAATACTTCTCTAGGTAGTCCTACATGAGCAAGGTGCCATAGAGATATCTTTCTAAAACTAAAGTGGTTTTCTTTGTGGTATTGGGGATCAAACCCAGGACCTTCACACTGAGATATATCATCAGAACTTTTCATTTTGAAACAGGGTCTTGCTAAATTACTAAGTGCCCAAGCTGGTCGAGAACTTTCAATCCTCCTACCTCAGCCTCCAAAAGTGCTGGAATTACAGTTATAAAGTATCTTACAGGAATTTATCCTTTTACTCCCTTGAGCCTTTGATGGTTGGGGTCTGGCCAATGTTTGAAATGCCTCAAAGCATCTTTTTATTGTCACGGTGCAAAGTACTTGTCTTTTTAAAAATGCTGCTATTGTTTTCAGCAACCACACTGTACTTGGCCTCAGCTTTATATATATACTTTCTTCTTAGTTAAACTGTAAAATCTTCAAATCATTTAGCTTTGTATTTGGTTCCTGATTTTCACTTGTATATGTGGCTAAAAGCAGCCAGCAGTACCCATGTCACAGTTTGAACACTGAGCTGCCTTGAAACATTTTAACTAGATACATTAGCATACCACCTTTAAATTCAGCCTCATACAAAGTCTTAGGACATGGACAAAATGAAGGCAAGGTCTTTGCTTAAGACATCTTACAGGTGTAGAATGTAGTCCAGTTTCAATAGAGTTCATGTTCCCATCTGGAACCTTCTGAGCCTGGCCTTTATCACTTATATTTCTATCAGCATTCTGGTCTTTTGAGAGCTCACCAAAATTGTCCATCCATCCCTGCTTATGACATTCTAGAGCTTTTCTAATAGGCATCTCTAAACATTTCTAAACTTGCCCTGCAAAGCAGTTCCAAAGGTTTCTGAACCTCATTATCAGGTACAGCCACATGGCTCTACCCCTGGAACCAATTTTCTATATTAGTTACTATTCCAACACTGGAACAAAATACCGAACACCTATAACTTAAAGGAGAACAGTTTTACTTTGGCTTACTATTTTAGAGGGTTTAGTCTATGTATGTTTATCTCCAAGACAGCAGCAGCATAGTGGAAGTGCAGGTGGAGGATAGCTGCTAACTCAAGGCAGCCAGGAGTTGTGGGAGATGCTAGGAACAGTAACACATCATTCCAGGGCACTCCTCCAGTGACCCACCTTCCTCAAAGAGGTCTTACCTCCTCATAGCACATTCAGCTATGGATTCACCAATGGATTGATCCAAAATGAGAATAGCATCCCCATGATCCGGTCACCTTCCAAAAGCCCCACCTCTAAACACATGAGTTTTCTGGTGGGTACTTTAGATCTAAACCATAACATCTACCAGTCTAACATATGTAAAAACATCTGGAGGGACAGACAGGGGGAGAGGGAGAAGAGGAAGTGGAGAGGAGGAGAGGGAGAATGGGAGAAAGGAAAGGAAGAGAGGGAGCGGGAAGGAGGGAGGAAGAGAGAGAGAGAGAAAGAAAGAAAGAAAGAAAGAAAGAAAGAAAGAAAGAAAGAAAGAAGGAACATGAGCACTCTCAGAAGAGCAGGCAGGGGTAGGGGGTCAGTAGGGATTATTTCAAGTACTAGTTTCACCCAGAGGTGGAGCAGATGCTGGCTAGACAATGTTGGGCAGGTCTACAGGCATGAGCTGTTGCTATAGACTTGATGTAGAATTTCCTCTTCCTCAGTTGTGCTATTAAGGTCTTTTAATGGACCTTTGCCTACCTGTTCAATATTTAAAAGTGGGGACCTGAAAAGATGACCAGCATGCTCAAATGTAGGGACTACCAACTGGAAGATTTTGCTTTGGGGTAAGAAAGATGAGGTGAACCATATGATGAGAGACCCCTAAAAATACCAGAACTTGAAGACTTTTCCCTCCATAGGCTCTTTCATTTCCCCAAAGAAATCTCAGAGGTCTCAAGTCTCTTGTAAGGAGTGGAGAATGTTGGATGCATATGCCGTCCTTCTGTAAGGGTTGGGGCTGTGAATGTGTAAGGCATTACAGCATTTCAGTGCATATCACTGTCTCTAGGTCCACATGGTCCTCTTGCCTTTAAAGGACCTGAT
>PVJX010051512.1:0-10285 GCA_004027295.1 Dolichotis patagonum | reverse complement strand
CCTTATTGCTTGAATTTAGATTTTTTTTCTTTCTTTTTCTATATAAGGTTAGCTAGTGGTTAGTCAATTTTGTTTATTCTCTCAAAAAAACAACTTTTTGATTCATTAAGTCTTTGTATTGTTTCTTTAGTTTCATTGCATTGACTTCTGCTCTAATCTTTATAATTTCCTCTCTTCTATGAGCTTGGGGTTTAACTTGTTTTTCTTTTTCTAGAAGCTTGAGTTAAAGCATTAGGTTGTTTGTGCTCTTTCTGTTTTCTTGATATGACAATGTATTGTTATATATTTCCCTTTTAGGACTGATTTCATTGTATCCTACAGATTACAGCATGTTGTTTCCGCATTTTCATTGAATTGTAGGTATATTGTTTTATTTCTTCTTTAATTTCATCTGTAGCCCACTGGTTGTTCAAAAGGTTGTTATTTAATTTCCATGTATTTATGCAGGTTTTTCAAATTCTTTTGTCTTTAATTTCCAATTAAAGTGCACTATGGTCAGATATTACACATGGGATAATTTCAATATGTTTTTAATTACTTAAGAATGTTTTATGGGATAATATATGGTTTATTTTGGAGAATGTCCCGTGTGCAGCTGAGAAGAATGTGTATTCTGATGTGGTTGGGTGGAACACTCTGTAAACATGTACTAAGTCCAATTGCTTGCAGGTTCTATTATTTCAGTTCTATTATTTCTTTGCTGACTTTTTGTCTAGTTGATCTATCTCTTTGTGACAATGGGCTGTTATGGTCACCTGTAATAACACCTGTTCTTGTGTATTTGGTTTTTCATGTCCATTAGTATCTGTCTTATATAGTTGGGTGCTCCTGTATTTGGAGCATATATATTTATAAGTGTTAGTTCTTCCTCTTTAATTTTTTTCCACTAATGATTATGTAGTGATCTTCTTTGTCTCTTTTAATCATTTTAGGTTTGGAGTTCAAATTGTCTGCAAATAGAATAGTTACCCCTGCTTTTTTCTGGGTTCCTGTTGCATGGAATACTGTTTTCCATCCTGTGACTTTTAATCTATGCGTATCCTTTTTGGTCAGATGTGTTTCTTGTATACAGCATATTGTGAGATCCTGTTTCCTAATCCATTCTGTCAACCTGTTTCTTTTGATAGGTGAATTGAGGCTATTAACATTTATGGATATCACTGATATGTACTAATTCAGCTTTTCTTCAGCATTTTGGAAGGAAAGATTAAAGCATGAAAAGTATATTATTAAAATAAGGTATCAGTATTATTTTTAATTTAATAATTAATACATGTAGCATTCAGACAACTTTTTCAGTACATCACCAATCAAACAATATAAAACACTTGTCCAAATATTCCAAAATCATCTTCTAATAATTGTAAACAAATTTGGCCGTGCCTTTTTTCTTGGAACTTATAAAAGATTACCTTCTTGTACATCGGGATGTTAAATTTCAGTTTAAGAATGATTAATTGACTAAATATGGAATTTGCTAAGTAATTACATTTAAGAGAATTTGTCAAGATCATCTGGTTTTTTTTTTTTGTACTGTGAATCAAGCTCATGCCTTCACGCTTGTCAGGCAGGTGTCATGGCACTGAGCTACCCCTGGTCTTTTATTTGATTTTAGTTGCCACATTAAATGAAAGATAATGTGCACAGGTATCCTGAGTGGTATATGAAATAGTGTTACTGAGCTAAAAAATTCAAATAAAAGTATATGCCATTGCAAACTAAAAAAAAACAAAAAAGAAAGACAATGTGACCAAGAAACTTTAGCTTCCAATTAAAAAAAAAATAAATAAGTAATGAAAAACAAAACTGATTTTGTTTACAGGTATCACAAGTTTACTGTAACATTTTTGCATTCCAAAATGTTCTTTTTATACACTATTTTTGTCTTGATAAAGTTATGTGTCTGCTTAACCTCCATCTGTTTCTCACCTGCATCAACATATTGATAATGCACACTCTCCTACCCTGTAAGTAGCACAAATCCCTTCAATCTGACATGATGCACACACCTAGGAAAATTGTAAGTTCACTTTCATCACAGTATTGTGATGCTGCCTTTCTTGACATAATGCTCAGTACATTAGAGATAACATGAAATTAATTTTTGCATCCACCATTAGTTCCCCAATACAAAATATATGTAAAAATTTTCATAAAATATTCTCAAAAGTCTAGAAAAGAAACTAAAATGTCCTAAAATATTTATTTTGACTGTAAAAAGAGAGAGGGGGGCACTGGGTGAAGGGCACGGACAGGGATAGGAGCAAGAGGTGTGATTCCATGGGCACCACATTTGGAAAATTACGTCCTATGTAAAACCAAAGTCCAAGCACCCTGCTTTGCACTCTGCTGTGTCCTCCACAAAGAATTTTTCCTCAAATAGCTGTCCTAGAGGAGTACTCAGTCTCATGTTAAAGGACATTTATGTAATTTAAAATCTGTAAAAAAAAAAGATCATAACAAAAATACAGAAAAATCCATACCTCAGTTATTGAATGAGGAAGTAGAAGAAGCTGGCATGCAGTCTTTTTCTATACTATGGCAAAGATTAAAAGTGAATTTTCTTTGCAAATGCCAGTCTTAGAAGACAAACAGGGAGAAATAAGAGAAATAAGAAGGTAACGCAAATCAATAAAAGTGTCCTGACTGAAATCAGGGATGAAACTATGAGGGAAAGAAAGTAAACCTATTAAACTTTGTTGAAAATCTAGATAATTAGAGGGAATATTTGAAAAAAAAACACTAAATTAGGGGAAGAAAGTAAATTATGAGTTGTTAGGTAGAAAGTGATAGATATATATACAGTACAATTATAGATTCAATTGCTAAATATTATTTGTTGTAAAAATGAGAAAATAGTAAAGAAAAGAAACATTGCAGAAGTAACATGCAGTGAAATATCTAAATGTGTGGTGAATTTAGTCAGAATAATCCGCACTGTGATACACTTGAAGTGAAATTAATGTACTTGTAAGCTGAGGAAAGAGCCCTGCATACATGAAAACATACATAATGATGATGATCTTGGTGATGATGATAATGGTGATGATGATGATGACAATTTACCAACAAGAATAAAATCTTGCAGATTTTAAACCCTTGTACATAGGCACAACTATTTCCTCATCACTTCACTGTGAGAATACAAATTAGTGTATATATCCACTCCATTGTTGATGGACATTTTGGTTACTTCCAGGCACTTCTTTAACTTTCTGACCTTTTTCCTTGACTCTATGAATAGTTTAAAATAAAGCCTGAATTCTCATGTTTAAAATTCATGTTTGTGATCATTGAGACTCTTGAGACTTTCTCTCACTTTTCTGTCTACGACTCAGACCATTTCAGAAAATTTCTCTTGTGTGAAAAGAATGAACTTATTTTCTTTCTGTTTCTATTTTTTTCAGGCAGATAAATCCTTTCTATGATCCCAGTGTTATGTGATATATCGATTCCAGCTGCCCACCTTGTGCCAGTCTATTAAATATTTTCTTATTAGACATCAACCAAGTCAGGGATCTGATGTGGATAAACCTTTACATTCCCCAGATAAGCATGGCTTCATTAGCTTTGCTTTATGTGATTTTCTGCTCCCTTTTATCCTCAAGCCCTTTCTGGTTTGCAACTGAAAATAGAAATTTGGACTTGAGTATGCAGATCATTTTGAGGAAAATCATGTGTGGAGATCAAATTTCTTACATAGAAAGAGGAAGGAGTATAAACTAGATAAAAAATTTACAGTATGATTCACATTTAGGAGGCAGAAGAAGCAAAAAAACTCACAGGTGAAAAAGAGCAGTAGAGAATAAAAAATGGAAGTCTTAAACTGCTGATGAAAAATGAGGGGAACCATATGATAATTGATGTGGTTTGCCATACAGTGATATTTAATTTAATGTGTCTAGAACATGATGAGAGATTGAGGAGAAGTATATTTAACAAGGTAGTTGAGCCAGGGGTGTGTCACATGCCTGTAATCCCAGTGCTCTAGAGGCTGAGGCAAAGCAAGCTGGTTGCAATTTTGAGACCAGCCTAGGCTACATTATGAGCTCAAGACCAGCCTGAACTGCATTGCAAGACCCTGTCTCAAAAAGACAAAAAAAAGTAATTGAAAATATCCAATGTACATAGGAAAAAATTGGGGGTCCTAGAAATATGGCAAAATTTATTTTTGTAAACTGCAAACAGCTACATTTCATAATATTTAATTGCATGTGGGGAAAGAAATGTCACAAGAGTGATACACTGTAAATCTCTCTCTCATATTTCCTTGAAACCAGTTTTCCATATGAGCACTGAAATTGCTACTATTTGTCTACGGTCACTCTTCTTTGTACCTCTTTGGGCCCTATATTTGAAGCTGAGAGAGTATTAGAAATATGGGGAGACAAATTTCCTGAAGAGGAACTTTGTTTATCTGCAATCCTCTCTTTTTTTCTTAATATTGTTGAATTAAATAAAAATTCAGTAAAAGGAGTTATTTGGCAAAGATTGGTACTTTGAACATCAAATTTGATCTATTGCTATGTGTTTTAAAAGATAGCATAAGTGCCTAAAATTTGCATATTTTTATAAAACACACCTACCCTTACCCCACCTTTGGCACTCAAAGTGACAAGTTGAGAGCAGTACAAGATAATAAGTGTTGGAAATGCAGTTAAATGCAGAATAAATGGATCCTTTTAAAGGATAAAAGTCCTAATGGTTACTTAACCTACACATGACTCCATTTCTCCTACAGAAAAATAAAGATAGTATTTATTATTCATAAAACTTTTTAATATATCACCTCATTAATCTCTATCCCTTTGTGTGACCTAGAGACAGAAAAATACAAAAGCTTTAAAGTTGGAACACAATTTCAGAGGCAGAGGCAGACTACTATACCCAGTGGCTTGAGATATTGCCACTTCAAGCTGTTACAGGAATTGCAATCTTTTACAATCCTCAACTGAATAATCCAGACTTTTTCTCAATGACTTACTTAAAAATGTAACGTTAGCATAGAAGGACACAGCAAAGCGATCAATATTTGATGAAACTGCGGGGCTGTCATATGGATTTTGAATGGCGTTAGTGTTAAATGCATTAACTTTAATGAAGAACTTAGAAATGGCCTCTTAACAACCTTGCTGGGATATTACTGCTTTTAAATGGCTTTTACTCTGTCCTTGGAATCCACATGATACACGTGACAAAGACTTGTTCCGTGTTGAGAGGGGATTAGATGAAGGAAATTAATTAAATCTTCCTTGCAACATTTTCCCCTTGAGCTACTCAGTGTGCCGAAGTGGTATGACAGGATGCTACCCTTTCGATAAATCTACTCATTAAATAACTCAATTGGGTTTAAACACACATCCTACTTTTCTTCTTCTTTTAATTACACCATAATTTTTCTTCTTGTCTTTTTAACCTGACCCCTTCAAGTCAGTGCCACCTCTGTGATTTGTAATTACCTTTCAGTTTTCCACATTACCACAGTCACAAAGTGTGTGTATGTGTTTCAGAGTCCATTAATTCACTCCCCTGAAACTTGACTTCAATTGCAATGACAAATTTAAATAGCTTAAGGATGTTTGTTTAACTGATCCTCAAGACAAATAAGCCTCTAACATGGTTTTCTAGGTGGAAATCATACCTGTGAGTTATGTTTCATAACGTTAAATGGAACTAAGTCAATGCATCTTTCTTAGCACTATGAAAATCATGCTTCAGTAATTGTAATAATTGCCAATTTTCTATTTATTCTGTCAGTAGATTGTTGTCTTTAAAATCACACAAATTATTGTCTATTTTTATAAGATTGTTGGTATAAATTTATTAATATTAGAAGCTAAAGTATTTACAGTGTAATATAAAGCAAAAGTAATATTCACAAGGGATAGCTTACTTTATTTTCTAGAAATAAAAATATCATTTGGCCATTACAATACTATATGAAAAATAAATTGTAATACGATGTTCCAAAAATTATGCCAAATTTAAATTGTTGAGACAAATAAATAAAGTTCAGAGTTCCTCAGTAATCTCAATCAAACAAAAGGAGGTTGAGGTTTTAGAATGTTGTGATGTCTACATTTTTGATGCTGAGAATGAGAAGGTAAAGTCAGAAATGGACTGCATAGTGGTTCTCTTCTCTTTTCTCTCATCAAGATGCTATTAATGTTCACAAAATTTTGATGAAAAAAACCAACCTGAGAAAAGAGGAATATTCCTTCTGTCTCAAATAATTACTTAGTTACTCAGAAATGGATGTTTATGTTTGAATTAAAAGTATTAGCTGATTAAAATAGAAATCAAAATGTATACATATCAACTATATTTTAAAAATTGAATATATTAATTCAAACACACATATGTGTACATATATCTATGTGTGTACACATACTTTAGCCAAATTGTGAGTATGAAAAACAAATGTTATACATCATTAATTTAGGCATTTATTTTGAAATTAAAAAATACTGATCACAGTGATAAATTTCACGTAATTTGTAAAACTGATGAAGAAATGAAAAAAATAATTTTCTATAGCTGATACATTTGCTAATCCACTGTGTTAACTACTATAACTGAAAATTTCATTCTTCAATTACATCGCTTCCAAGTTTTAAATATTTAAAATAGATTACAACACAGCTTTATCAGTGAAATACTCTTTATTTCAAAATCATGACATCGAAATGAATGGTAGAGGTGGTTCTAAAATAAAATCCAGTAGATGTAATAAATAATGAGATACAGAAACAGGACATATTCCTGAAAAATTGTTTTCAAATCATTCATAATAAGTATAATAATTCAATTCTCATAAAATAAATGCATAAATTCTGTGGCAAAAAAGATCAGAAACAAAATTTCTCGTACAAATCTATATTCTTCTACATCAAAATGAAAGTTACATTTTAACGACCAAGAACTGAGTTACAAAATTGCAAGATGTCTTGTAAGAGATATGAAAACAGTAGGGTTGTTGACACAATAGTAAATTGCACAGTTGCAGTGCAAGTTTCATTTTGTGTAACATGTATTTTAAAGTTCATATAAATTAATAAAACTTAAAAATTTGCTTCGATTATGTAACCTAAAAGTTCTGTTCGTTAGCTTGTTAAAGGACTGTATCTGAAATTATTAGTCATAATAAATATTTTACTTCACAAACATCTAATATAAGTAAAGGCAATTAGGAAACTGAGGGTTTATCAGAAAAATTAATGTTCCTTAGCAGCAGAGATTTTTTTAAACTGTCTGAAAATTTATAAGGAATGTTTAATCAAACATAGATAACATGATTTCAGCATGACTTACAGAAAGTCAACCCTTGAGGCACGGATTCGATAATCAATATTTTAAACTGGTAACTTTTATCATAAAATAATTTGGGGGTATACTTCTTAGAGTATTCCAAGAGGGGCCCTAATCCTAATCCTAATCCTAATCCTAATCCTAATTACTTGGCCTCAACATGTTGAATTTGAAGGGATTCCCACAACTTGTTTTTTAGGTAGTCTTTGTTTTCAAAGATAAATCTTTGAGTTTTGTCCTCATCAACCTCATAAGAAACAGAAATGAGTAATGCATTAAAATTAAAGTCAGAAAAATGTATGGTAATCAACAAAAATTATTCTGGAATTACAGATCACTAAATCCAAATGCATCTGAAACATTGCTAAAGAGAAAAACCAGCAAAGGTCATAAATATACAAACCTGTTTCTGATGCAGAAGTGATGTTTTAAGAGTAGGAAATAGAGTTCAGGGAGAAAATAGAAACTTTTAAAGAAATGTCTGTCTGTCTTTTTTTTTGTACCAGGGATCAAACTCATGACCTCGCATTGGCCAGTCAGGCACTTAAGCCACTGAGCTAAATCCCCACAAGTGTCTCTTTCCATGGCTCTGATAAGTAGTAAGAGGAAAAGAGAACTTAAATTGGTTTACACTTTTGTATTATAACAAAAAATTATTTCCTGTAATTGAGTTAATATTTAATTAATATATGCTCTGCTGATTTACTTTCATTTGATATTATTTCCCCTTTCCAGATAAGTCAGTATGTAACCATGCACTATTCTTTTTCAATAATGATCATCATATTGTGTTAGTTTTAATCAGAAAAATGATAGCGACTGTCCATTTCTTTGTGCCATGAATTCAGCTAGTACTTGTTATACTTTATGAACTATATTATTTAGCTTAATAAGATACTTTGTTTATTGTTAAAAATAAGATATACCACATTAGAAATAAGATAAGTAAGATACACTCTTCAGCATGAGACACTGTAATTTTAAAATGTTTGGCTTTATCTGCTTCAGTGTTTCACTTCTCACTGGCCTAACACTGACTTCATTAGTCTCACGTGCAGTGGAAAGCCTGAGTCAGACCATGCTAGTGTTTAGACATGATTTGACACTCTAAGGGTAAGGAAACTTCTTAGAGGACAGGAAGTGTTAGTCTGGTTAAGAATCAGAGGCTTACTCTGTATAAAGAGGACGTTGAAGCTGGAAATTCAAGTAGAACATTAGAGGGAAACCATTCATCTGGAACAAGGACTGTCATTCCCAAACTTTTCCAATTCACACAGCAGTAATCTATGAATAACTGGCCCTAATCTACACTTCTCTTATTTAAAAAAAAAAGTACATGGGAACATACAACTGGAGATGAAAGCAATGTGTGTGAAAAGAACTACTATGTAGTTATGACAGCTTGTTTGGTAACAGGAATATCAGTTGTGTGTTGTTGAAACATGGATGTGGGTGGCACACGAGATAAGCAAGTCACAGACACAGAAGAGCTGCACCATGTGCTTCACATCTGGGAAAATGTGGCTCACAGAGGTTCAGAGCACCGCAGTCCTCTCCGCCAGCCAGGGAGAGCAGGATCAGGAAAAGAGGGGCAAACGTGCATAGGAGGAGCCTCAGTGCAGTTAGATAGGAGCAGTGATTTTGGATGTGAGATGTTTCAGTACGACGTTTATAGATAGCAATAATATATGGTGAATTTCAAAAATCTAAAGGAACAGTTGTTAAGATTTTTATCATAAAGAAATGATAATGTTTGATGAGACAGATGAATTCAACCTTAAACACTGCATCATATTTAAATGTGGTCAAACATATCTTACACTTTAATGATATATTTTGGTGTGTTTTTCATTAATCAGTAAAATGAATTTGGTTTACTTAATTTGTCAGATGGTATCTCCAGTGTGTCTGGAAAACATATGATTTATTGAAATACATTATGTCACTTTAATGTAAAGGATATTTAACTGGTTAATATGTACAACTGTTAATTTTTCCAGTGGAAGATCTTTTTATTGATTTCTGTTTTCAAATGAAAATAACTTATTTACCATAATATGAAAGTTTCAAAAGCATAAAGTGTTTGTGTTAGAACAGCTTCATCAATAAAAGAAAATATTGGAAATCATGCAGGGTATAAATTGTATAATGAATACATTCTGTAGGAATATAAAAATCACTAAGGTTGAATAAAAAGGAAATCATGAGCAAGTGAAGTTTCTCTACTAGTCTCTAGTCACTGTATCACCTCTAAATCTTCTACCAAAAAACCATGAAGTACTTCACTATATATTCATTACTTTGAAATTTTTAGAAAAAATTGTTATTACCTGTTAACTCAGTACAACTCTTTACTATTTCATAATATTCATTACATGTGGAATTAGCTTTTACCTTTGAATTTAATTTTTTTATTACTTTCCTATGTTTTGTCTACTCTTTTAATATCCCTTCCTAATTCTTACACCACTTGCTCACAAGAAAAAAAGTGACATTTTAAAATATCAAGTAATATGTGTTATAGCTTTGCTAAACATCTCATCACGTTTGTTGCAAGAGATTTATAATTCAGATTTTCATTAAAAAAGGGAAAATCAACACCATATGTTGTGTTAAATTCTATGCAGCTGCTGCTACAGCAGCTTAATAATATATAAACTGGAAAGCATTCAGCACTTTGTATTATAAGCAGGATTGTAACTTCTTTAAAATGTTGTGATTTTTTAATATCAGGATTAAGATATAAGAAAGCATAGTGGAATGAAATAACATAGAAGTACTCACATTTATGTTTTAGAAAAGAGAGTTTCCTTTGAATCATAAGCTAAATGAGTATGTATAACTGGAGTTAAAATAGCCAACTGCTCCTGAAATTGAAGTCGAAAAGCAGACTCAAAGAGGAATGTTCTATATTAATGCATCTCCTCTAGTAATCTTAACTTTATTGCAATGTGATGTTTGCCTTAATATCAATCTA
>PVJX010051511.1:0-10293 GCA_004027295.1 Dolichotis patagonum | reverse complement strand
GCTGATTTAATATTATCCTTCTTAGAAGTCCTACCATGCTTTTTTTTTGTTCTATTGCCATTGGTTCTATCTACCACATTGTGTCTCATTGGAATTTGAATATGTGTGATAGTTCAAACAAATTTTTTTCTTTTTTATCAAAAATGAGATATTATAATACCCATTGATCATTTTCTGTTATTCGGTTCAGAAAGCCCTGAAATTTTTTCACTATATGCATGGCTTTATACTATTGTGTTATGTTTGATATTATTGTAATTGAAACTATGCTCAACTATAGCAGAGTAAGAGATATGGTGTTAGATACTGTTGATGTCCAGTTGACTTAATGTAAAGTACTTTGTTGCCTATGTTGTCCTCTTCTGATCTGCTCTGTACTGCCCTCTTTTGTTTTATTCTCTTCTAAATAAAAAAAAGTAAAAAAAAAAAACCTCTAGTCATTTGTAATACACGGATGCACCTTGAGATCATAATGTTAAGTGATATAAGTCAGACACATGAGTTTAAATTTCACATGGTTTCTTTTTATATAAGAAACCCGAAATAAGCTGGGTGTGGTAGCACATGCCTGTAATCCCAGCATTTGGGAGGTTGAGGCAGGAGGATCTGCAAGTTCCAGACCAGTCTGAGCTACAAAGTGAGCTCAGGGCCAGCCTAAACTGCATAGTGAGACCCTGTCTCAAAAAAGACAAAAAAGGAAAAAGAAAGAAAGAAACCCAAAATATAAATAAAGAGAAAAATAAGAGGTAGGTAATAGGATATCAGGAGAACTTTTTCAAATGGGAAGAGGAACAAGAGATAGAGGGAAGGGGAGGAAGGAAGGGAAAAGAGATTTTAAAAGAAGACAGAATTGAAGAAAAATAGAAATAGAGCTTTTGTAAACAGAAGGAAGGATGGGACAAAAAAGAAGATGTTTATGTACATGTTCAAATTCCCCATGATAAATGTAATCATTTTGTACATAAACATGTCCTAATAAAAATGTAGAGATTTTAAAAATATCCAAATTTTCAATTTTAGAATATGTTTTCATAGTTTCTTTTTCTCTGCTGAGATATCTTTTCCTTTCAGTATAATTGCTATGGTTCAGATGTAATTTGTTCCCCATAGCTCCTTTGCTGGAAGAGTGACCCTCATCTTGTTGATTGGTGAAGAGATAGGACCTAGTGAAAAGTGCTTAGCTCATGGGGGTCACTGCGCTTGGAAGAAATTAGCGCTGATTAGGTGGCATGAGTTCTTGTGAGAGAGTTGTTATAAAAGGGTAGGACTTTTACTAAGATGATTGTACTACTAATTCTATTAGTTCTTTGAACAAAACAGATAACATCCATAGGATTAGGTCAATTTTGCATGATGATATCTGGTAATTCAAATAAGATGTATGAAGATAACTGAAAATAACAAAAATTGTTATGTTCCTACACCTTGTTTTGAAAGCCTACATTGTTATTGTTTTGGGCTCTTAGATATAGTTTTGTTGTTTTGTTTTTTCCTCTAATACAGAAAGGATAGATGTACATGTATATGCTTATATATGCCTAGAACTTCTCCTAAAGAGTTTACAAGAATTGATTTTAGTATGTGTGGTAGTATGAACAGCTACACTGAAGAAAACAAGACACCATGGTAGCCATTGATGATTTCCTATCATTTTGATTCAAAA
Organism: Dolichotis patagonum; assembly: GCA_004027295.1. Lineage (NCBI taxonomy): Eukaryota > Metazoa > Chordata > Mammalia > Rodentia > Caviidae > Dolichotis > Dolichotis patagonum. The sequence continues at coordinate 8,630 of PVJX010051511.1, read as the reverse complement.
GCCAATAATGCTTTTATTCTTTGGTTTTGATTGGTTTTAGTCCATTTTCAATTATTTGATTCCAATATGTGTGAAGATATGGACAGCTATCTTGAAGAAAACAAGAGACATTATGGTAGCCATTATTGATTCCTAGTGTCTGGTCTTGAAAGCCCTTAAGGCTCTCATTCTTGTGTTTTGATTGCTTTTATACTATTTTGATGTGTATTAACTTATGTGTGTGAAGGTATGGACAACTATCTTGAAGAAAACAAGAGACATTATGGTAGTCACTGTTGATTTCCTGCTGTCTTTTTCTGAAATTCTGTGTTATTTGCATTGTTTTACCCTGTTCTACTTTGTTCTGTTTTATTTTGGTTTGCTTTGTTTTGTTTATTCGCTTTTAAAAAGGGGCGGAGAGGGGAGGGTTGATCTGCAGCTTGCTCGCTGGCTTCCAGTCTTTGCCACACAGCTCTCTCTCATACTTTTCCACCTCGATACTATCTGCCCTGATGCAACACAGCCAAGGGAGCCCTCAGCAAAGACTGAATGGACAGAGCTACCTGATCCTGGACTTTCAGTCTTCAAAATTGGATGCTTAAACAAGCTTCTAAGTACCCAGTTTCAACTACTTTGTGATAGCAACAGAAAATGGACTAAGACAATAATTGTGTCTGCCTTTTTCTCACTAAGCATAGTTCCAAGGGCTGCTTTAAAACTTTATGTTGTATATCCAATGTCTGAGTCATCTAGAATTGGCTTTTGTTGGTTTTTTTCCCCCTTAAGAGTATGTTAAACTTTACTAATTCATCAAATATCAAAATTTGGGTTGTATTCTGGCTGATGTAAAAGTTATGTTATGGGTGATTTTTTTGAGGGGGGTTTCGGAGGGTTCTTTTTGAGACAGGGTTTTACTCTACAGTTCAAACTGGCCTTGAACTCACTTTATAGCCCAGGCTGGTCTTGAACTCTGAGATCTTTCTGCTTCAGCTTTCCAAGTTCTGGGATTATAGGCATGTGCCACAATGCTTGGCATGTTACGGATTTTTGATTCTAGATTTTTTGCATATTTCTACAAAGTAGCAAGGGAGTTTTTTGGTTTTGTTTGTTTTGTTTGTTTGTTTGTTTGTTTGTTTTATACTAATGGGTTAGACTCAAACTAGAAGCTCTTTCTTGCTGATAAGCCTCAAGTCAAATCTTTTATATTATTTTAAATTAATTTTATTGGTATACTTTAGATATACATAATGACCACATTCATCATAGAGAATTTGTACCTGTATATAATGCCTTGGTTCTTTTTTTCCCCAATCCCCTCCCCTCCCTTCAACCTCTCTTCCCCTCCCAATCTCTTATTTTAGGTAATCTCCTTGTAGTCTGCCATATGTACGTATTATTCAGAGGTCCACCTTGATCAGAGGTTATACATTGGAATTTGTGGGGTTCCCTTCTTATCCTCTCTCCTTTGTGAGATTCCTGTCCCATTTTCCAGAAGGCCTGGTCATCTCAGGTTCTGTCTCCTTTGCTCAGGCTACGATGATTGTCTTTCTGCTACAGTTGGTGCTTCGTTTTCAGTCTGCTCATTGAGGCACACCGAAAACAAACAAACAAACAAAAACAACAATGACAACAACAAAAATGGGGAACCCAACCCCTCCTGGTCATGTCTTTCTCCTGAATTTGCTGCCATTTGTTTATTCTCCAGGGCTCTCAGGTTTTTATATTTTATCTGAGAGTTTCAGTCTGTTAAGACTTTATCCTTCCATACCGGGATATATACTTTTCCAATTCTTAAGTTTTACAGTCATATTTTAAGAAGTATTACTTAAATAGAAACTGAAGATTTAGTGATGATCGATGCAAATTAAAATATGCTTTAGCATACCACTACAAGTTTATTGATGAGCATGAAAGAGAACTTTGTCCCATTACTATCACTTTGCCATAGCTGGGCTAACCTATTCATAATCTATTTAAGGTAGATCCTAAAGGCAGGAAAGAATGTGAACAAGCTGAAGATGATTGTGTTGTAAGCTTTCCAGGTGTCCCTTACAGCATTGTTTCTTGTAAAGCACTGACATTCAATATGGAGAAATAACCCATTTGAGTTGGTGTAGAATTTCCTAACTTTCATGGCCACTACAGACTTAAACAGCTTTACCACATTGCAGCAACAATTTTGTAGAGCAGGCATCACTTGAATAGGACATTTTAGGTGACAGAGGTCATTTTTCTAGGAGACATTTCAAAAGTATTCATTATGCCTCTGTTTTGGAAGAATGGAAAGGCAGAGCACCTGAAGGGTGTACAAATCTCTGTGGTTAATGCACAGCGAGCAACCAAGGCCCCAAGGAGCACTAATACCAGGTTGCCAGATGTCTAATGATAGACAGTGCAGGATGTTGGGCAGATATTTAAGTACTGAACTTGTGAAAACACTGCTTTTCATTGTTTCCATATTTACTAACAAAGTAATGTCACGTAAAACTTGGCAAGTCTAAAAATGGTCTAAGATCCCCAAATTGGCCCGTACTTCATGTAATGATAGTTATGAGGAGGAGATAGTATTCATGATAGTAAAAGAATGCTGTGCCTTCCAGACCTCAAGTTTTTTTTTTATTTTAACAGTCTCATTCCATGTTTAAGTACACCTTCAAGCATTACTTCTCAAAATGTGGCCCAATGACTGCAAGCACATCTTCTGTGGTTTTGCTAAAAATGCATATTTCTAATCTTATCTCAGCTCTACAGTAGTAAACCAAGGTAGGCAGGGTAGAAGGGATAAAATCTTTCACCTTGCATTTTTGTCAAGCTTCCCCAAATTGGTCTTGTGTACATGAAAGACAACAACTACATAGGAGTCTTTGGAGGGTATTATTCAATTTAGATATCATAGCATAACAAAATTAACTATCAAATTTTGAAAAGACATGGCAGAAACTTAGATCCAAAACTTAAAGTGAAAAAAGTTAATCTGAGATCATGCCGAATTTAGCTCAAACCTCAAACTACTCTTAAAGTCATTTTAAAAATCGTAGTAAAATGATTTGTACATTCTGCGATTTCCCTCATATTTCCCTCTTTTACATATTTGCTGCATACCTCCTAAGTATAGAACACCATATTAGATGTTGGGGGAATAAGAAGATCAGTAAAATGTGGACAGCACTGTCCTCAAGGTGATTCAGTTCTGCTAGAGGCAAATTAGGGTGGCCAGCAAAGCATGAGGAAGAAAAAAGCACCAGGGCCAAGTGTTGGTGGTGCAAGCAAGTAATTCCAGCACTTGGGAAGCTGAGGCAGGAGGATCACCATGAGTTCGAGGCCAGCCTGGGCTACATAGTGAGATTCATATCTTGAACAAAACAAAACAACAGAAAAGCCCTAAATGTTCTAATTGGAAGTGTGATTTAGAAGGAAGTTAAAACTCTCATCTCAGGTATTAATATTAATGAGTTTCTCAAGATATTTGGATGCCAAAAAAATGAAGTTTATGAGGGACCACATAACACACCCATCTCAGAGCCAGTCACAGTGAGTGAGACCACAAAAAGAATGGAATTCAAAAGGCATTTTAAAACAAATTTCCTCAGTGTCTCAGTTGCATTTCTAGAAGCAGAGCCTGAGACAAAGATTCATACACGATTGGTTTATTGAGAGACTGCTTTCCCAAGACTCTAAGGGAATGAGGGTAAGAGAAGAGGCAAGTTAAATGCCCACTTTCAGGGGATGTTGAGGCTTAGGCTTAGCTTGACTAAAAGAAGCACACTGGAGCATGGCACAAGTGTATACCTGCACTATGACTTACTGGCCACGGACCAACACCTATGGCCAACTAGGTCTCATAATTATCTCCTGTTGACCTAGGGCGATACTTCATCCCTTACAAAGCATGTGACTGTGAACCCGTAGCAGCCAGCATTCCCAGAGGCTGGAGATGGCTTCAGATTCTTCACTGCAGCTAAACTCTGGAAAACTACACTGTCAAATATTATATTATTATCACAGTAGTAAACTGTTAGACTTATTGAGAACATAAGATACACAATATTGAGTGCTTTGCACATAGGAGCACTTAGCACATTTCAGGAAGTATAGCTATTTTCATTTCCTTAACTCTGCTCCACATCCGAATCTTGATCACCTGTGTCTACAGATTGTTATGCGCTTGCTGGATTAGTTTCCTCCATGCCTCAGACACTGCCCTCTTTTCCACCAAAACCTTCTGACACACAGCTCTTCCAAATGATCCTACATACATAGCACAGATCCTGTAATTCTCTTCCTAAGAAAATTCATCCTATTAGCTTTCTACTCAACACTCCATTACTTCTATGATTAAAAAAATCTGTTTTGTCTACATTACAAGTTGTTTCACAGCTTGGCTCTTTATTACTTTTCTGTTCTTATCTGGTACTCTTCTTTGTACTTGCTGTTCTCAAAATTTTAGTCTCAGGCATTCTTTTTGTTTTTAAGAATTATTAAGGCCTCCAAAGAGCTTTCTTTTGTGTGTGTGTTTCCTCTACTGATACTTGTGACATTTGAAATTAAAACTGAGAAATACTGAAAAGATTTACTTACTAAAAAAATTATTTATTAATTTACAGTCATTTAAAAGACAATAAGCCTGTTATGCTATAAATAACAGTTCTATAAATAACATTTTCTGAACAAATTTAGAGAGAAAAAGTATCACTTTTATATCTTTGTGAATCTCTTTCTCACTTAACAAATGACAGCTGCATTCTCCTATCTACTTTTGCATTTAATATGTTGCAAATATGTTATTTTGGCTGAAGAAAATGAAGAAAATCTAGCCTGTCAAAGATATGTAGTTGGAACAGGGAAAAGTATTTTTAAAAGCTTGACAGATAACTATAGATACTCCTGTATCATAACAATACTGATCTTTGATAAATGCAATTTTTCAAAGATTAGCTGCAGTGAAGAATCTGAAACTGTAGTAATGGTGTCTTCATACCCTGTTTCCATTAAAACCTGTGTCTGTTTTGCATTCTGAGAGCATCTTGTACCCAGTCATGATTCTGATCTTGCAAACTCCCTGGAGAGCCTCAGGCGCCCTCACATTCCTTGGACTGTACCTCAAGAACTATGCTGTACACAAAACCTGTACATCTCTTGTTTTAAAGCATACCTAGGATTTCTGTTGAGTTTTGTATTTTACAGTACTAGGGATTGAATCCAGGGTCTTGCACATGCTAAGTAAGAACTGTACCACAAACAGGTTTCATGTCAAACAGGTTCTAAGTTCCCCAGGCTGGACTCAAACTTGTGTGACTCAGACTTCAGTTTCCTGAGCAGATAAGGTAACATACCACCATGCCCAGCTGGATTTTATTTTTATTTAGGTATGGAGAGGCCAAGGATTACAAGATACTTCATTTATGGGCTTGCAGTCTGTTATTCTGAAGGCTGAGGCAAGGATGATTGTTTGAACCCATGAGTTTGAGGCCAGCTGGGCAACATACATAGCAACAATCATAAACAATAAAAATAAAAAACATTCCTGATAGTTCAAGAGGAGAGGGGCCCTGTTCCACAAGGGTCAATCAGGAAACTTCTGTTTTTTTGGTACTGGGGATCAAACTCACGACCTTGCACTTGCCAGGCAGGCACTTAAGCCGCTGAGCTAAATCCCCAGCCCCAATCAGGAAACTTCTAAGAAATTAGGGGATTGTGGCTTCTCCAGAAGGAATGGGTAGGACAGGGTAAGGGGTGGAGCAGGTTTAGTATAGGGTGGTATGGATAACGTTGCCAGACTCTGGGACAAAGGGTAGTCCCTGGTTGTTCAGTACCTGGATCTAGGGAGATTTAGGGCAAGGGGGTAGTATCCTGAACTATGAGGATCTGCATAAAAAAGGAGGCAGTTTGCATATCAAAGGCATACTCACAAGCAAGTTGTTTGCTATCAAAGAAATTAGCTACCCCTGGGAAGAGGCCTGGATCTGTAAGGCTCCAAGATACCAAAGCATCATAAAGTACAGAAAATGAAAAATGTAATCAATACATCTCTTATTAGCATTTAATTGCTTTCCTGTAATCTGTCAGATATAGCCATAGTTCCTACTTTTTTATTAATTCTATTAGTCCTTATATTGTTTTACTCTTTTGAACTCATCCATCAAAAACCAAGCTCACAGCTCTTTTCTACTTTGAAGGTTTTCTGACTAATAACTCAGCATTTAATCAATCATACATTGCCTTACAATACCACTTGAATTATTGTACTCTGTTGTTGTTTAACTTTCTGTGGTATAAGATGTCTTTCCAACTAGATTGTCAATTTCTTAAGATCAGCAACCTCTTGTACATTGATAATATTTTTCACATATTCCAGAGTGTATAAATCTTATGTGTATAAACCTGTGTGAACTTTGGATTTCTTTCTCTGTCTTGTCTCACCTACTCTCTCAGTTCCTCAGCTCTTTGCTTTTTGACTGGTTGTCTTTCTATGATGTCTCTCTTTGGCTTAGACAGATGTCTGTGCAGTGTGATAAAGAAGAAAACAAACAGTGACTATAATTATTTTAAATGTATTCTAGTAAAACATACACTGCAATTAATTGAACTCTAAATACTCTCCTCTTCAAAAAACACTTATGCCATCATTCTTGCTATTTTTTCCCCTTTTTGGGGGGGTCAGGGTCTTACCATGTAGTCCAGGTTGGACTTGCACTCACAGCAATCCCCCTGTGTTAGCCTTCTGAGTGCTGGGATTACAGGAGTGTGCCAGCACACCTGGCTGTTCTTGCTGTTTTCTGAAGCAGTTCATAAATCCTCTTTTGTGGGTGTTTGGTTGCACTATCATGAGTGCCTCAATATCCTGAACTAGTGCAAAACATTGGCTTTTCATGATCAGTTTAATTTTGAGGACAAGTCAGAAGTCACATGGTGCTATAATGTTGTTATAAGACTGATTTTCCATTGGACAGCACTTGGCAGCAGAGTTCACCATAATTTTGATCACACCTCATGGTATTCACAAAGAGGACTGCTTCAGAAAGTGGTAAGAGCAATGGGGTACCTGCATTCAAAGTGAGGGGTATTTTAAAAGTGATTAATGGCAAGTGTCTTTTACTGTGATTAATTTTAAAACTTTAAACATTAACCATATATATATATATATATATATATATATATATATTTAAATCATATATTATTGTTCCTTTGTTGCTGCATTTGCTTTTATTTCTCAGGTAGGTTGTACTTACTGAAAGCCATATCAATTTTCATTTATTTGGATAAATGATTCCTATCTGTAAGATTATTATAAAACAAGGATTGACATCTTGTAAGTATTTTAACTAATAACATCAACCATAAAATTATGGTGTGGTATTTAGAAACGCTCCTTTATTTAGCCCTGACTCAATGTCTCAGCCTAATTTGTACTATAGTTTGATGAGATAGTCAATATGATTTTTTTAAAAAGTATTTCAGGGTTATCTAGTGTTACAGGGAGCTGGGTTAGTTAGAAATATTATAGGTAGTCAGATAGGGCTGAGCCCTCAAAGGAGCCAATATAGAAGTTCAGATACCTTGCAACCTCAGAGGAAACAAACACCTCCCTCTGTGGGCCAGATCTCAAGACAAAAGAAAAGCAAATATATCCACATCCTAAGGATTGATACTCTATAAACAGTTCTCTTTTACTGTGAGGAAGACAGGAGTCACCATCCCAATGTCTACAAGAAGAGTCACTGTCATTAAGTATGCCTGCTTGCTATATGACTCGCTTCCCCATGACTTCCTGATTTAATCAATTTTACCTGAGCAATTAATCTTATTGGCTGACCACAGTTCTATTCCACTTTATGCCCACCTTGCGAGTTCCCATTTTTCCCCACCTTGGGCCTGTTTCACTTTGTGGTTTTACTCTGTAAAAGTCCCTAGAAAAGACAGAGTCTTTGGCAACCCACTCTGGACCCCTTCTGTCTCTCTCAAACAGAAGCTTTCTTTCTCTTAATAAATATATTACACTCCTAACCTCTGTTGTTTCTAAAATTCATTCTTCAATTTTAGAGAATACAAACTCATATCAGCCATATAGTAGGTTGAGAGTTTCATTCCCCTATATCACTAGGAAGAGACATATTTTTCATCTGTCTTTGCTTAAAACCCCAGATCCCTTTATGAATACAAAGACCATGAACACTGTGTCTCTTAATGAGAGCCAGAACAGGGAACACATGTGTAGAGTGTTCCTGTGGTAAAGTCATCTATTTACCACACTTAGGGTTTCATTCTTCCATTTCTCTAATAAGGGAAGGCCTGGATTCTTTTAGTGTGCTAATGAGTTTGAAAGGCAAAGGTTGTTTTCATTTTGATCAAGTGGAGTTATGGAAGATGTAATCTTATGATTAAAGGTTAGTCCTAAAATAGTAATTAGGTAGTAGATTAAGGATTCCCATTAATGCAGTTAGAATTAAAAGAACACAGGAATTAACTTAATTTCAAGTGACATTTATTTTCAGCGTCTAAGGTTTGACTTTAACATAGACCATGGAGATGCTGATGTCAATGCCTTGTTGAAGAACATTGTCCTCTATTTTGTACTAACAACTCATTATGTATATATCAACTACATATGGGCTTTTTTGTGGCCACACTGGGGACTGAACCTAAGGCCTCTT
>PVJX010051510.1:0-10298 GCA_004027295.1 Dolichotis patagonum | reverse complement strand
TCTAAAGGTTCTTTGTTCACGTTTTCTTTGTTCACAAAGTAAACCATGTTTGAAAACTACAAAATCTCAAATCTTGGGCAGAAATGCAATTTGGCATTCTGAAGGAAAGAAAACATTATGTTTGGAGTCGTGGATCTAAACCATGGGGTGAGCCTGAAAGGCACTGGCAATGTTTTTCTATGTTCTACCTTTCAGGGTCATTGCTAAGATTCAATAAGATACCATCTGGTTCTCAGTAGGAACTCAACAGATAGTAGCTATTTATCTTCCCTCAAATAGAAACACTCAACAGCTAAGTGAAAAATAAGTCATTTAAGAGTTTTCATAAAGAACCCAATGGTGGGAAATTCACCTGGAGAAGCATCTGGGAAAGAGACATTGCTTAAACAGTAAAACTCCACCTTTTCAAAGAATAGGTAGACACCCTCTCCTAAATCCCTGGGTTTTGTCTCCATGACCTGCTTGAGTGGCGATAAAAATTGCGAAGAGCTGTGATGGTGAAGTGGGTATTTTTGAAACTCTGGAATATCCTTGACTCAGAGAGCCCCCGACAGTCATCCAGATGGACCTGTAGGTGAGAGTACCCTGAGCATGTGGAGTGGAGGCTGGAGGAGCTACCAGGGAACCCCAGCTCCCAGGCCGCTGCGCAAGATGAGTGGGCACCTTGGAGACAGAGCTGTCACATTCCCCTGCCTGCCTCAGCCCCGTGTTCTGGGTCCAGGTGCCAGCTCATTCTTCCCAGCCTGGCAGCACAGGCAGGTGGTAAAGCCTTGAATATACCACAGTCCTCTGCTTCTATTGCCCCTCTCTTGCCATGTACTTGTTTTATTTTAAATTTTACTAGCTGAGGCAAGCTAGTCATGATGACACAGTCATGCAATAAAAGAAGAAAAAAGAGAATAGAAGGAAAGAAGGAAGGAAGGAAGGGAGGGAGGGAGGAAGGAAGGAAGGAAGGAAGGAAGGGGAAGAGGAGAGAAGGGAAGGGAAGGAAAGGCAAAGGAAGAGGAAAAAGGAAGGAAGGGAGGGAGGGAGGGAGAGAGGAAGGAAGGAAAGAAAGAAAGAAAAAGAAAGAAGAAAGAAAGAAAGAAGAAAGAAAGAAAGAAAGAAAGAAAGAAAAAAGAAAAGAAAAGAAAAGAAAGAAAAAAGAAAAAAGAAAAGAAAAGAAAAAAAGAAAGAAAAGAAAAGAAAAGAAAAGAAAAGAAAAGAAAAGAAAGGAACTAGTTTAGAGAATTGTCTTGGTTACCTTTCTCTCATTGTGAGACAAAACACCTGACACCCAAAATTAGGGAAGGAAAGACTTATTTAGCTTACAGTTTTTGGAGGTTTCAGACCATAATCAGCTGACTTCAGGGCAAGGTGGCATGGCACTGGGGTAGCAGCACTTCAATGCAGCAGCCAGCAAAAGCAGCCAGAGTAAAAGGAGGAAAGCAAGCCTCTTTGCCTTTTTCATACTGTACACAGGCCACCACCACCCCTCCAGGGCAGGTGTAGTACTTACAAAATCTCTGTGCTCCGCTCTTGCTCAGGATAAAGATATTTACAAAATAAGGATCCTGGCTCCCTGCTAAGTCTCTTAGTTAAACTTCTAAACTTCTCAAATTGCTACAATATATCAACCATAACAAGAATACAGAAATGCATGGAGTAAAAGTCCTCCCTTCCTGGCTGCCTATTTCCAGTGGAATCTCAGTAATCAGAGCGTGTGTACAGTTCTCACTCTCATTCCTCCACCCAGTGTCAACCTGAGTCCTCCCCCTTGCATGCACACTTAATAAATTGCTCCACAAAGCATGTTCCACATGCTTAATGAATGGCTCCACAAAGAAGCATGCATCATAATGTCCTAACAAACATATTTCAGCACTTCTTTTTCTACAAAGATGTAGCATTTTCGTCAAGTATCATTGGTAGAGAAGACCCCTTTTTCAAGCGGACTCACAAATGGTTGAGAGGTGCTTGCGGGCTCCTCCTTGTGACTTTGCTACATGACTTGAGGAAGTTGCTCAGTTTCCATATGAACCAATATTCACCTGAAAATGGGGATACTATCGCTTACATCAGAAGATTCTTGTGAAGATTAAGCCAGGGCATAGATGTAAAGAGTTACAGTGCCTGGCTCAGGTGGAGCCTGCTGTTAGTTCTTGTTATTTTATCTGACTCTGTTGTTTATCTTACAATTTAACTCTCAGAGAGTAATCTATTGCTGCATTTTCAGTTTCTTGTGGGTCACTCACAGTAGAATAGAAAAAAGGCCTTGATGAATTATGACCTAGAATGCAAGTCCATAAGAGTTAGTTCTAGTGGGGAGGATTTAGCAGCAAGTGTAAGCATGTTCTCCTGATTCGACTACTAGTATACATTCATATGGGAGAATTTAGAGAATTGTGTGCCACAAAATACAATAAAACTCTTCTGTAATATGGCTTGACTGGGCATCAGACAAGAGTTATAGCTGTTAGGTTTTATTGGGAATTTCTTAGATGTTGGGTATGATATTGTTATGGCTTGTGTCTATATGTCCTTACAAAGTCTCATGCAGTCATGGTACTTTTCAGAGGTGGCGAAATCTACAGTGTGTTGCTGGGATTAAGGATATGTGATTCCTGAATCAGTCCACGGATTGGTTTGGCATAGCTCTTGCTAGGATTAAGGGTAGGAGTGCTATACCTACCCTGGGGTGGGTAGCCTGAATAAAATATAAGGGACAGAAAGAGGGCTAACATGTTCTTGCCTGCCTGTTTGTCATGGACTAGTTCCTCTGAGATGCTCCTCTGCCATAACACCCTGCCTTGGAGCCAGCCAATGATAGACTGAAACCTCCACAAACTGTGACCCAAATAAGCCTTCCTTTCTTTAACTCTGGGTGTCAGGTATCTTATCCCAGAAATAAGAAAGTAACTAAGACTGTTACCATATACATATTTTACAAGCACTGATTCAATTGATGCCCATATGAGACAGACACTATCGTTATATGAGATAAATACTATCAATGCCTAATGTAAAGATGTGGAAATTGAAACTCATAAATTCGTCCTAAATCAAGCAACTTTGAAGAAAGGATGTGCCATCTGGACTCCAAAACCTGTGCCATGAACCATTACGGCAGGCTGAATCTCTTCTTTGAAAGGTAAGGATTGAGGTCCTTTCAGCAGAATCAGCTTGGCATCCTCCAATCATATATTTACTAAACAGGTCACATGCATCACTTCTGAAACCAGCATTATACCAACCCCTGGGAACGAATTGGACCCAGGCCCTGCCCTTGGAGGCTCACAGCCTGGACGTTGAAGGACAGAGGGAAGGCACAATTTGTTAAATGCTGTCAAGGAGAAGGGAAGCTAGATATGGTAATTCATGACTGTAATCCCAGTGCTCTGAAACGCAGGGGCAAGAAGGATTGCAAGTTTGAGTCCAGCCTGGATAATTTAGAGACTTAGTGAGAACATGTCTCAAAAATTTTATTAAAATGATGGGGGCTGGGGTGTAATTCAGTTCAAAGCCTCTGGGTTTAGTTCTCAATACCCACCTCCAAAATTCTGTCAAGTGGTCTCATTATAATTGCTATGCTGTACATTTAAAATATCCCCCACCAAGGTCTCTTATATTCAGAAGTGGACCTGGTGAAGTGATTGAATCATGGGAACTTTGCCATTTCATCATGGCATTTGCCATTTCATCAAATTATAATTTGATGACATTATTGGGAGGTAATAGAAATTTAGGAGGTAGGATTTATTTGACTGGATTTTGTCATGAAGGATGGCCTTGGGGGATTATATCTTGTTCTTAACCCCTTTTTTCTAGCTCTTTCTCTCACCTTCTGTTTCCTGGCTGCTGAGGTGAGCAGAGTTTCTCCACCATGCCCTTCTACCATGAAGCTCTACACAGAAACACAGAGACATAAACAAAGGAGTCCACTCACCATGGGCTGAAACTTCTGAAACCACAAGTCAAAATAAATCCTTCCTTCCATAAATGGTTATTCTCAGGCCTCTTATCACAGTGATGAAAAGCTTAGTAACACAGGAAAATGCATAAAACACCACTGAAACATTATTTAGGAACACCCAGAGGGGCAACCACATAGAGAAGTCATGTTTGAGTTGAGCTTAGTGATGTAGTTTCTAATTTATCAGATGAAGGAGGTGGGACAGTGGTGGACTTGGAGGCATGGGACCTGCAAGAGCAAAGGCATACAACTGAGAGGTGAGAGTGTGTAGCCTGTGGTTCAAGGAAGGGTTAAAGGCCTCATGGTGAAGAGAACTGAGAGGTGAGGCAAAACGAGGAAGGGCTCTATTCCTTCTTAGCTCATTTCTACGCACACTCACTTTCCTCTTCCTGAGACCCTCCAAGTCGGCAACCAGGTCAGTTTCCCAGGAATTCCTCATATATTCATCAGAAAGGACATGCTCAGGTACCATCTTAGTTACTTCCTTGTTTTGGGGACAGAAGACCCAACACTCAAAGTCAAAGGAGGAAATGTTTATTTTGGTTCCCAGTTTGTAGAGATTTCAGTCCATAATTGCAGCCAAGGCAGAGCGTCGTGGCAGAGAGCGTCAGAGAAATAGTTCAAGGTGGGTAAAAGGTAGCAAAGTAACAAAACAGCAAAGAAACAAGTCCAAACAATTTTAGCAATTTCTTTCTGCCCCTTTTATATTCTATCTAGGCAACCAGGCTTAGAGAATGTGCCAAACCAATTTATGCCCTGATTTAGTAACCACACACCTTTAATCCCAACATCACACATTCTAGATCCAGCCATCTCTGAAAAAGCCTCCACCTAAGATCGCTTGAGGCTTTGGGGCACATCTAGACACAACCCATAACAGGAACAGAAGCTTGAAAGACACAAAAAAGTCTCCTTTCCTGAAGGAAAGACCTGCCTTCATGAAGTGCCTGTTATAGCAGATGCTTTTCTAAATTAGGCCTCAACATAAAACACGGGGGAGAGCACAAGCATTCAATCCACAAACGGGTGTCATCAAGATTTTATTATGCCCATTTTACAGAGAGGAAGATGAAAGATGAAATACGAAGTGGGAAGTAGAGGGTAAAAGCGGCTGGGCAGAGTCATATCTCTCCCTTTCCCTTGAGGTGGAGAGAAGAGTTGGTAGCTGCCACCTAAGTGGTCATTGCAGGGAAAAACAGCAGGGCCCACTTCTGCCAGGTCAGGTCTCGGAAACACTAGTGGAAGGCTGGTTCTAGAAAAAGTGCTCAACCCCATAAACGGTCCTGTTGTAATTTCTGTCTGATCATCGACTCATGGGAGGTTTCCTGAGGGTCTCCTTTGGGCTGAGAGCTGCTCACATTCCCTTTCCAGTCCTCATGGCCTTGGCAATCCACCTTGGCCAGTGGTGGTGGGAGACCTGGAAACAAGCCATCAGATGACTGTAGAGCTGCTTTGGCATAGTGTTGAAGTGCAGATTTAGGGCCCATAAACCTGAGTCTCTTGCTCTTCCACTTAAGTGGAAGCCTTTGAGTGACAGGTGCTTTTACCCACTTTGAAATTGAGAGCATAGCACTTGGGAGGTGAAGCATAGACTCATACAAGAATTCATGCTCCAGATTGCAGTGCATGCCAGTGCCTCCCAAGGGTCCCACAGGTGTCAGAATCCCGTGGGGTGTTTGGAGAATGCAGATTCAGTGCTCTTCTTCCAACTCGTAGACTGTATCTTTGGGATGAGGCCCTGGAATCCTTATTCTTCACCAGCCCAGCAGGTGATTTGCACGGATAAGGTGCATGTAAGGAGTTTAGAGAGTCAGCTGTCACCTGCGTCCCTGCATCTGTCACAGGCCCATGCACAGCAGTAGGGTGAGGGAAACACTCTGGGAACACAGTGGGCAAAGGCCCCATCCCTTAAAGCCAAAAGAGCTGCTTGCTTGGCTGGACTGGCTTCTGTGACCAAAGCAAGTAATGAAACCACCAGAAACTACAATGCTTCAGCAGGAGTGAAAGACCAGTTGGACCCTTCCTGCTAAACGGTATCCTCTTGGCCTGGTCAGGAGGAGCTTAGTTGCCTTTTAGATAGGTATCCTGGACTATTTTAACTTTCACAATTTATATTTGAATTATAAATGAATTAAATTCACCATTCCTTAGAGTATGTTAAATTCTCCTCAATCTTTGTTCTGCTTATAAAATCCCCAATGAAAAGGTATAGTGACATGTGCATAAAAGATCTTTAATAAATACTTGCTGTCAAGTGCAAGATTGGTGGTTTAATCCCCTGTAATCTTTCGTCAGATCCCCTCCCAGCAGCTCTAAATTATAGTGCAATTTAAGCAAAAGTCAGTATGCTTTCTACAGAAATGCAATTTCACAACAAAACCTTTAGCCCACATCCAGCTATCTCTAATTGCCCTTAATTCTTCTTCTATAGACACTCAGAAGCTGTCAGGGTTTTTATTAAAATACCTGGACACAGTGGCCCAACCAGAAGTTGTTACGGGGTCCTGAGTGGTGGGTGGCAGCTGAGACTGACGTCTTCTGTCTGTCCCTGTCTGCCTGCATTGAAGTCGGCTTAGTCTCTTACATCACAGATTCGGCACTGAGAACTAGTCACACCTGCCCCACCCACCACAGCTTTTGGGTGTCGCATTCCCTGTTTCTCCAGCTCTCATTTGTGTTCGTTTGCAACACCAGCTTGAGTTTACAAGTGACACTGAAAATTTTCTTCTTGATTGACTCCAGTCAATCAAGAAGATTGATGGAGTGATTGATTCTGTTGCTATAGAAACCACTAGACTAGTGTAACCAGTGCTTCTTCCTGACTTCAGGAGGAGTAACTGAATGCAGAGCTTCAAGAGAAAGGCGAGCTGGTGGTAAACTTTGGTGAAGAAAAATAATGAGGAGGAGTGAGTGACCCTGAAATATGGAAAATTCCATCGGAAGTAGCCTATGCAGTGATTCTGCCTATTGGGGTTTTAGGTTTAAGCTAGACCTATGTTTAAACTCTCAGTTCCTTTACTCATTAGGAAGGTTCCCTATTTGTAAAATGGGTGATTTTTATGATTTCAGATGGCTTTGAGAAAGGATGCAAATAAGGTAGAAATCAGAGAGACTGGGACCTCTGACAGCCCATTCTTCAATGCTCTTGGGTAGAAAATGAATAACAATATTACATAATTTGGGAAAGAGCTCTAATCTGCACATTTAATGTATTATCACCTTTATTACAAAAATACAGTGTAAGATACTTATAGAAATTCTAAAAAAAATATTAATTCAAAGGTCCTTGGGGACCCTGTGTCCAGAAGATACCAGTATATGTGATGAGTATCCTCTTCTCAGAGACTGTCTAGGGTTTTATTTAAAATCTTTTTGAACAAGACATCAAAAATTAAATTTGTGGTCCTTTATGAATGAACTACCCAGGTGACAATTTTGCCACTAATAAACTTTCTTATGTATAAAATAAATATTCAATAAATGTTAGTGGTTTGAAGCATCATCACGATGCCCTCAGTGAGGTTGAAACACTTCTTCCTTTTGAGGAAGGCAGAGTTCCCTACTGGATAAAGTTTGGGCCTTGGCCTGTATTAACCAAGAAGAAACAGATAAATCCCTAGAAACATATCTTCCACGACTGCATTATAAAGAAGGACAATATCTGAATGACTAGTGAGGAGAGAGATAAGAATAGAAATGAAATAAGAAATGTCTGAACAAAAGCAAGACCAGAACATGATGTGTTTGCTGCTGAATTCTGCCAAATGTTTAAATATAAACTAATACCAATCCTTTACAAACTCTTTTCTCAAAAATGTCAAATATTCTTCTTTTTTCATCCTCCCCCCCCACTGCTCCTTCTATCTCTGGGTCCCCTTACCTTTTACAAAATATTTATCTCCTTTTATTCTGTTATCTATCTTTTATTTTGCTCTTTATCTGAGGTTTAGGTGACAAAATGTTTTCTAATTCTGTAGGTTATCTCTTTGCTCTGTCGGTTGTTTTATTTGCTGTACAGAACTTTTCTAATTTGATATGATCCCATTTGTTGATTTTTTTTGTTGTTGTTGTTATTTTGAGACAGGGTCTCCCTATGCAGTTCAGGGTGGCCTTGAGCTCACTTTGTAGCCCAAGCTTCTCTTGAACTCGCAACAACCCTCCTGCCTCAGCCTCCTGAGTGCTGAGATTACAGGCATGCACCACCACTTGGCTCCATTTGTTGATTTTTGATGTTATTTATTGTGCCATTTTCAGTTCTGTTCAGAAAGTCTTTACCTATGCATATATCTTGAAGAATTTTACCTGTCTTATCTTCCAACTGATTGTTTCTGTTTTAACATTTAGTTCTTTGACCCATTTGGTTTTAGTTTAGTTCATTGTGAGAGATACAGGTCTAGATTCAATCTTCTGTATGCATAGCCCATTTATTCAGTACCACTTGTTAAAAAGGATATCTTTCTTCCATTTTTGGCCCCTTTGTCAAAGATCAAATAGTTCAATATGCTGGAGCTGTTTCTGTGTCCTATAGTCTGTTTCATTGATCCCCATGTCTGTTTTTGTGCCAGTACCATGCTATTTTTATTACTGCGCTTTGTAAGACGACTTCAAGTCTGGGATTGTGATGCCTCTTGCTTTGCTTTTAGTATCCAGGATTGCTCTTGCTATTCTGGCTCTCTTCTGGTTCCACATGAGTTTGAGGATTGGTTTCTCCAGTTGTGAAGGAATCAGCTAGTATTTTGGTTCAGGTTGTGTTAAATCTGTGTATAAGTTTTAGAAAGATAGTCATTTTGACCATGTTGGTTCTGCCTGGCCAGAACAGGGGATATTGTTTTTTCATTTTATGATGTCCTCTTTGATTTTCTTTTCCAGAGTACTGTACTTTGTATTGTAAAGGTCTTTCACTTTTTTGGTTATGTTAATTACTGTTCGAATTTTCTTGGTGCTATTGTAATATAATTACATTGTGAATGTATTATCAATGTAATCATGAATTTTTCCCCTAATTTCTTTCTTGTGGGATTCATTATTTGTATATAGAAATCTACTGATTTTTGTGTGTTGATTTTGTATCTTGCTACCTTACTGAATTTGGTTATTAATTGTTGGAATTTTTGGTAGGATTTTTAGTCTTCTATGCAGGGGATTATGTTTCTGTAAATAATGACAACTTGACTTCTTCCTTTGCTATACATATCCCTTTTATTTATTTTTCTTGTCTAATAGCTCTGTCTTTTGGGGGGGGTGTATCAGGAATCAAACTCAGGACCTGTGCTTGCTAGGCAGGCACTGTTCTGCTGAGATATGTCCTCAGCCCATCATTGCTCTTGTTATGGTTATTGTTATGGTTGATACGTTGTGTCAAGTTGAGAAATTTAGAAATTTGACTAAGAGACTAAGCAGGAACCAGAATCCTTACTTTGTGCATATCCTCAGCCAGTGCAAGAGGAGGGCACAGAGATGGTGTGAATGCTACACTCACCCTGGGTGGGACTGCTGCTTACAACATAAGGGAGGAAAAGAGGCTTGCTCTTCTCTTTTGCTCTGATTGCTTTTTCTGGCTGCTGCCTTAAACTGTTGCTCCTGTGTCATGCCACCCTGTCTTGGAGTCAGCTGATTACAGGATGAAGCCTCCACAAACTGTAAGCTAAATAAACCTTTCCTTTCTTCACTTTGGGTGTCAGGTATTTTGTCCCAGCAACAAGAGAAAAGTAACTGAGACAATAGTGTTTTGAGTATTATGTTGAACAGGAATATTGATAGTGGATAACCTTGTTTTGTTTCTGATTTTAGGGAAAAAAATAATTTTCCCTCATTTTTTTTTAAATTTTATTTTATTTTATTTTAAAAGGGAGTAAAACTAAACACAGCAAAACAGAACGGAATGGGACATAAGAAAGCATAAATTTCAAAGCTAGACAACCAGAAATCTTCACTATCTGTCATATTGTCTCTTGTTTTCTTCCAAATGGTTGTCCTTATCTTTGCATATGGAGAGCTCATACTAAATAACATAGCCAATCTTTTCACAAGATGTGTAGTTCACTGGCTCCCACTTGCTAGGCAGGGGGGAGGGGGAGGGGGCACACGGGATGGGAGACAGGACAACATGAGATGTCTGATTCTCAGCCCACACGCAGGCAGGATCACAGTCGCCCCCAGAGACGGGAAGAGTTCCTTGTTCTCCTTCAGGCTGCCAAAAGTCTGCCACACTCTCAGCTGCCCCTGGAGAGGGGAGGAGCTCCTTGTTCTCCCAGCACCCCAAGTCAACCACATGGTACAGGTCCCGATGCACCAGGGTCTCTCTCCTTTGGGCCGCCGAAAGTCTGCCACACTCTCAGCCACCCCC
>PVJX010051509.1:0-10273 GCA_004027295.1 Dolichotis patagonum | reverse complement strand
TCTAGAAATGTTTTCATTTTTTCCTTGATTTCTTCTGAGATCTATTGGTTCTTCAAGTGTGTGTTCTTTAATCTCCAGGTGTTTGCAAAATTTTCGTGCTTTTATTGGCCATTGATTCCTAGTTTCAATGCACTGTGATTTGATAATATATATGAGACTATTTCAATTATTTTGTTTTTATTTAAATAAGCTCTGTGGCTTAGCATGGGTTCTACTTTGGGGAATATTGTATGTCCACTTGAGAACAATGTTAATTTTATTGTAGTAGAGAAGAACAGTCTGTAGATATCTAGAAGTCTACTTATTGAAAGATATGTTTCAACTCTATTATTTTTTGGTGGTTTTTTTTAGTTGATCTGTCTTTTTGTGATTGCAGGCTGTTAAGATCTTCCACCATGACTATATTGATGTTTTCTTATCTTCTATATGCAGTAGTGTTCACTTTATGAAGTTGGGTGTGCCAATATTTAGTCCATATATATTTAAAACTGGTATGTATTCCTGTGGAATTGTTCCTTTAACTGATATGTTATGAAATTCTTTGCCTCTTCTGCTCAGTTTTGGCTGGAGGTCCACTTAGCTTGAAAATAGGATAGCTTCCCTGCTTGCTTCAGAGTTCTACTGCATCCTGAATCAATATTCACTCCTCTCTCCACATACATCATGGAAGACTTCTTATTCCAGCCCTGGTTTTACAGTGATATTTGGGAAAGCATTAATGTTCTTTAATAAGTCTGTAGTTAAACAAATTGCTGTATTCATGTGCAAAATATTCTACAGTGGTTATACATGATTGTCCTCTGTATGTTCTGACAGAGAAACAATGTATTTATGATTAAATATAAAAAGTATGCCTCAAAATAATATGTTAATATGGTGTCATTTTAAATAGTTTAAATTGCACATCCATGTTCAAAGTTTACAAGCATATTCATGTGAATATGTGGAAAGGTATATACTAAAGTATAAATAATTTTCTCTGTGAGATAAGAAGTTATGGAATTAGAATAAGTGAATATTTTCTTTAAAACTCCAATCATGCTTCAGTTTTATAGATAGCATTAGAACAAGAGACTATGTTTTTCATACCAACTCTATCTACTTTCTTATGTGTGACTCATAAATGCCTTGAGACTTGGCTTTTTATTTATGAGATTTAATGGGCTTGCCCAATCCATGTAGCTGAATTGTTAGACATAGTAAATAAAAAAATGAACATTAGCAATCTTTATAAAAATTTACTGCAAATCCAAGAGATTCAAGAAGCTGAAGTAAACAGGCATGAAATATCATACAAGGAGTTGTAAAACAATATCGTATACTTCAACATATTTCTTGTATATGAAGACACTAATTATTTTGAAATTGAATGTAACAAAAAGAGAAATCCCAGAAGAACTAAAGAAAGTATCAAACCTAAGGAAAAAATCTTGTGAAGAAAAGGATAATGATGCACTCTAAAGAGGGACAAGAAAAAAGCTGCATGATTTAACTCTTGAAGAAGTTGGACAACTCTTTTAAGATCTAATCCCTCTTGAGCAAAGACATGGTGCTAAGAGTCTGGATTATCACAGACCACTTTTACAAGAGTTTCTCCTGAGCTTTCCTCAAAAAATTTTGGTGTTTTAAAAGCTAGAGTTCAGAGTCTGGGAAACAGCATCATGCATGGGCCGCTGCTGGACCCAAGCCTCTTCCCAAGGGTTAACACAATTCATGGACTGAGGGGGAGAGAGAACAAGGCCATGCAAGCAAGCCCAGCATGGGAACCAGCACTATGCACGGGCCACTGCCAGACTGGGAACAGCCAACTGCAACCCTTTCTGGAACACAGACAAACAGAAGTAGCAATTATTCCCCGCTTCCCCCACATAAGCGATCACCCTATCTGGAGAATAGAAGCAATTGGATACCTGTGGTGTTTGGGTGTTTCACTGACATTGCAGGTCTAGGGCCAGTGGTCTGGTCATAATTTCAGAAGATAGTGGTACGCAGTGTGGCATCCAGGGGGATCTCCTTCTGAGGGATGTAGCCATTGTTGACTCCCTATGGTCTTGTTTTGAAGTACTATATCATTTCCATTGTTGTGTTGGGTTGGATTTTACTCTCTCTTTTTTTATTTGTTTATGTTAAATCCAATGGTAAGAGAAGCTATTTGAAAGATAGCAAAATATATTATGGTAGCAATTTTGGATTTACTGTTGGCTTGTTTTCAAACCCTTTATTGCATTCACTATTTTTATTATTTTTATTCTGTTCTGTTCTGTTTGATTTTTATTATGCTTGAAGTTATCTGCAGCTATTTTGAAGACATCAAAAGGCATTATGGTAACTATTGCTGATTTTGTAATGTTTTGAAGTCCTGTATCTCTCACACTTGTTTGTTTTGATGGTCTTATTCTTTAAAATAAAAAAGAAGGTGGAGTTAAATTCCAACACACTGGGCTACTTGATTTTTATTGACAAGAAGAAATCCATTTTCATAATAAAATCCCAGAAAATAGAGAAATGAGTTTTATTTCTTTGAAATACACACCTTGGAGAAATCTTTCATAAATGTCTTCTTAGCCCACAGCAATACATACCTATATAAAGCTAATGTCCTCAGAAAGTAATTTTGAAGGTATATATGGTGACTGATATATTTTTAAATTACCTTGTTATACAAGGACTATGGACATACAATTTTCATCAGGAGAGACAATAATATTTAATAGATTGAAAGATCACAGGGGTAAAACTGATTCTTTTCCATTTTCTGTACCATCTGCAGACCAGTGTTGCTAAATAAATGTTAAATTATTGTAAAATTTGGCCAGGAAAAAAAGCCCCATGAAAAGAAAAATATATCACCTTATAACCTTCATAGTAGCATTTAAAATACTTCTGGTGGGTAGTGCAAGCATTTGAATAAGATATAAATGTATTTAAAAGCTTGTTGACAAGGTAAAATAAAAACCTGAGATAAGATTTAACCCAGTTTTTAAGCTACATTTTCAAATGTGAAGATATCTGGACTCTTGTCTTTACTGTTTGCCTATGACATCCCCCACACCCAGCACAGTATTTGGTATAAAACTTGTTTTCAACAAGCATTTGTTAAATGAATCTACGAAGAATTTAGGAAGGCTGAGGCACAAAGATCACAAGTTCTGGTCCTACGTGGGCAATGTAGTAAGACCTTGCCTCAAAAAACAAAATTCTTTTTGAAGGGTTGGAGATATGGTTCAGTGGTGGAATGCATGTAAGTTCAATCCCTAGTACTGCCAAAAAGTTACAAGAACTGGATTTTTTTTTCTCCTCTTCTCATTATCTGAATCATATTATGGCTTCATCTTCACTGTCAATTCCTAATTATTTATTCTAAATTTGAATAAAACAAAAGGAAGAGATAGAGGAAAGATATAGCTAGAAATAGGTAGTTCGTTCTTTTTCACTTCTAATAATATGTTGGGATGTCAAAGGGGAAGCCATCACTGCCTACTACCTGACTTAGGTAATAATTTTTACATGCCAAGGTTTTCAGGGATTAGTAAATCAGGTCAAAAGACATTGGAGATTCTAAAGGAAAAAGAATAAAAATACAAACTTTGCCACACAGTATTGAGTTAGTTCAAAACTGAATATACTTGCATTTGCTTGTGTTATATGAAACCTTTAAACACCTTCGACTTTCTGACTTGTCCATTCACTCTATTTCACTGAGCTGCCAATAAATCTCCAATTTTTCCTTTTCTGCACTTATTTGTTTTGTATATTCTGGAGAATACGTATACATGACTTCTACCTTTCAAAAACTCATGATTTAGTTGTCAAGGTACTACACACCTTAAATCCTCATTAACAATTGTAATAGATGCATACTTGTATTTTTTCCTTTTAATAATCCTATATCCATCCCATGATTCTCCCAACAGATTTATTTGTGCTTCAGTGTATTTCACATATTTGTGTATATAAATACACAGCTTAATATTTTCATGGTCTAAATATTTGTGCTTTGGTATGCATTGATAAATACCTGTCCACTATCTGTTCCTTACAAGAGAACATTTGTTTGAGGCTGCTAGCCTTAAATAATTTCCTAGCTCCTATTATACCTAAAGTAATCATATAACATTTCTTCTGGCTAAGAATGTATAAGCATAAATTACTAGATTCAATTCCCATTCAATTTCTTTAAAAACAGAAAGATGTCATTGAAGACCCTCCCTTTCTTACTATTTGAAATGTCAATCTGGATATATATTACATATATAGCTATTCTGCCCATTAAGAATAGATCAACAGACATAGCTACACTCTGTGATGGCACAACACTGGTGCTACATTACCAACCTCCACATTCCTTTATTATAAACTATGACTGATTGGATTTCTGTTGTGGACAAACACAGGTACTTTCCCTCCCAATACACCTTTGGTTTCACTCCTACAATGCCCCCTTCTACATTAAGGTCATCTACTCACTATCATCAAAATGACCCATGAGCTACGGGCCTTTGTTTCTTCCCTCATTTTAGATATAAGCCCTCTCCTAGGTATCTAACTCCTACTTTCTTATCTAAGAGACAGAGAGCAGGGTAAAAAGAACAAAAACTATTCTACCAGACTGGTCTATGCTTGATGTTTAAATGCTGGTTCTACCACAAATCCCCATTATGATTCTAAATCTTAAGCCCTACTCCCTTTGGTGTCCTCGTCTATGCAGAAATGAGACTGTCTACTTCAGAAGGTGGCTTTGAGTAGGGGTCACCAGACAGTAGCTGTGGACCAAGTACAGCCCATGGCTTATTTGTGTAAATAACATTATATTGGAATACTCACACCAGTTCATTTACGTGCTACCTATACATCATGATACAACAGCGGAGTTCAATAGTTTTGACAGTAACTGTGCAGTTTATACTTACTATCTAGCTTTGTGTCTGGGATAGCAAAGAAGGGGAAGCATGTGCAGAACCTTGCAAAGCACCAACAGGAGGTAGGATGCTTAGTAACTGGCAATGGGGAGAGCATGTATGGAAGGAACAAAAGGCTGGAAGCATCACTCAGAGAACTAACAGGAGAGTGCTGCTCAGCCTTCCAGGAATGTGAGGAAGATTCTCACTTTCTCAGGTCAGCGCCCTCAGAATAGGATCTTGTCTCTGGGCAGATATAACACAACTTTATCTATCACATAGAGTAATAGGTAAAGCAGCATCAGCTTGCTAAATGAAATGACATTTACAATGACATTATATATAATATATAATTTATATGTATATAATTTATAATGACATTTTTAAGGGAAAATAATTCTTTCAACTAATTGCAAATCATTGCTTATCTCTGAGACAGTAAAGTGTCATTTTTTGAAGAATAAATTTGAATTCCATCATTATACAGAAAAAAGACACTATGACTAATGGGTAAACCTACTAAGCACTGTGCACCCCTCAGTGAGGCTTTTATTCTTCTGCTCATTGGAGCTTGATTAAATTACATAGTGTGATATGATAATCTTTGTTTTAGCTCCCCGTAAATAAAAGCAAAACAGAAAACATCAACTGATCATGTTACAACAGAAATGAACGAGGAATGAAAGTGATTTTCCTTAGCCAACACTGAAAAATACTTTCTGTAGCCTCAAGAGTGCAAATACAGACACTCATGATAACTTTTTGAAGGGAAAATATGTCTTATTCGGGAAAAATTATCATATTTTGTAGAAAAACAATATAACCTATAAAAGTAGCAAAAAATTTGAAATACTTTTTCCCTGGTAATGCTGGGGATTGGACCCAGGGCCCTGTATATGACAGGCAAGTGTTGTACCTCTGAGCTACAGCAGCCCTATATTTGATAACCCGGGAAAATAAACCCCAAATGTGAACAGCAGGGAGAATGTGCTCCTTCAAAGACAGGGTGTTACCATCAAATAGCTTTGAAAATGCTTATATTCATGCTCTTTTGAAGAAAGATATTCAGGCTCTGAAAGACTGATAGAGAAAAATTTTCTGTACTTGATTTAATCCAACACTGTCTTCAAGTTTTTTTCCCTAGAAGGTACGCTAGTAAAATTAGTATGTTCTATGTCAAGATTTAGATAATGTTCTTCAAATAAAATGGGCCAACAACATGATTTTAAACAAAATGTATCCAGAATTTAAGCTATTTTTAAAATGTATTTGTGTCCACTGCTGATCAGGGTTATAGTTCATGAAGGTCCGCTTGTGGCTTATATTCTACCATTATCCCCAAGCACATGTAGTAACTTTCCATAAAATTTTGTACTGAGATATGTTTGTGATATAAAATGATTACATTCAGCTTGGGGGACTAATACATAAGCATTTTATAGCTTGATCATTTCATTTCCCTTTGCCCCATTTCCTTCCTTTCTCCTTCATTCCTCAGATCCCTTTTCCATCTGTAAAGAGTCTGTTTATTTTAAAAAATGGTATCTATCTCCAGGAAATTTATGTTTCCTGTTTTTAAAGATATTTTCTTTTTAAATAAAGTTTAGTAGACATGTATCTTAGATTTGTTCTTAGATGCCTGAAGTTTTTTGTCATTCTTATAAACAGAAATTTTAAAACTTTTAAAAAATTATATTTGTTATCAATTTTATTTTTTTCTTCTCATTTTTCATAATAGGATCATATACAGGAAACAAAAGTCAACCTTGTTCAAACAACTGTCTAGACTAAAATAGCATCATTTCATTTCAGAAACTAAACTGTACATACTGGCATGTCCCTTTGTACTTGACATGAGAGCGCAAGTTTCAAAGCAAAGAACACCAACTTCATGTATTTCCACAGAAAACAAAGAAGTAACTCAGATGGATGTGATCAATTCTTCCAGGACATCAAGAGTCTGTGAGGGAAAGGCGTTGCTTAGGTTAGTATACAAAGATAAATTACCAACACTTATCAGAAGAGAGAGGTAGAGAAGAGTATGAATAAGGGTATGGATCACAAAAATTGAATGCTTTCAAAAAGCTTCAGAATCAGGTAAATAGCTCATTTCATCTGCAGTACACTGGAAATATTAAGGCAAAATTGAATGTTGGGCATTTTCAATTATGACTTAAAACCTAGATTAACCATACATTCTCCATTTCATATTACTTCATGCTTATGTTTCATGCTAAAACTGCTTTTCTCCCAGCCCTGCAAACCCTAAGTCACTTCTCTGTTAGGTCTACCCATAAAATTCTTCTGAAATATCCTCCATTTAGCCCTGGGACACCTCTTGGCCACTTGTCTTGATCTGCTACTGCCCTAAAATGTCCTCTTGATCTCTCCAAAGAAGTTGTTCAAGTCTTGGATTGGTCAGTTCATCTGGAAAACAGAAAATTAATATTTTTTGGTCTTTAAAAGGAACTTTAAATGAATGATCAGTCACAGGACCTAGGGAAAATCTTCAGTGAAGTTTCAACATTTAAAAGAAAATATTTTCATTTTTTGTTCCTAACTTCTCATTATCAATTGATCGTAAAGCATAATAAACCAGACTTCAGCACACCTGTTGCAAAGGAAGCTACAAAGTACAATTTGTAGTGTTATGGTAAGCTATACTTTCATGCAATGCAGAAATTCTATTGGATTTTACTGGTGAGATATGATTAGCCAATATTTTGTGGCCAAAAGGGAGCCACTATCCCAAGGTTTAAGCAGACAGCCAAGAGTATAATATTTATCAGAGCAAAATGGTCAATATCTGTTTAGTTTCATATACTTAGGAGACATACAAATATCAGCAATAACATTGTCATCATTTTGTGGCATTTTAGGACACATTTTGATGTTCATTGTTACTTTAATAAGTGATTGTCTTAGTTACTTTTCTGTCATTGCTAAAATAAAATACACAGTACCAAAAGTTAAAGAAGGAAAGGTTTATTTAACTCAGTTTGTGGATGTTTCAGTCCATACTCAGCTGGTGCAGTGTCACATGGCAGCGGGCAACAGTTCATGGTGGCAGAAGACAACAAAGCAACAAGAGGCAAACGGGGAGGAGAGAAAGCTAGCTTCTTTCTCTCCCTTATATTGTATGCAGGCTACCTGCCCCAGGTTGTGTGTAGCGCTCACACTCATAATCTCAGCATTGGACCATGAGTCAATCACAAATGCTAGAAGCCTTCCCCAATGACTGCATGAGGTTTTGGGGGGACACCTAGACACAAACAATGGCGGAAGTCAAATTCATTTGGTAAAGATACATTTTACTTAATAAAGCAGACCTTCATGATTTTCTCTAGTTTTTCCCAACAGAAGTCATCCATCAAAAAAAAATCATCAGAAGCTGGTGGCATGTTGATAGGAAAATGAAAAATTGCTCATCAAGCTGAGTTTAATAACAGTTACAATCAGTTTCCCAATTCCATCTGCTTTTCTGAATTCATGAGAAGCAGAGGTGCCAGTTGTACTGAAAATTCAGTGTGTAATGAAAACCTTACAAAGAACCCTGACTTTGTAGCCTGTCAGAAAACACAAGATTTATATATTCCATGACAGTATTCTCCACAATAGCCCACTTGTTACTTGAGAAGTATTTGTGAAAGGACTGAGTGAGATACGTCATGACTATGGAGAAGGACACACTTATCTATGTATTCCTAGACTTGGCCAAGAAGAAACCCATCCCTATTTGCTTTCCACTCATACATTGTCTCTCTCTCCTCTCTGGCTCAGCAGCTCAGTTGGAGAACATCTATATTTAGTATTTCCTTTGTCTAAATGGGAATCTGTAATGTCTTCATGCTCACTGAGGATGATTCACTGTTGATCTTTCTTTCTTTCTTTCTTTCCTTTCTTTTCTTTTCTTATAGTCATTGCTAATTGGAGAATTACCTTGCTGCAAACTTGTACACAAACTACAGTTCTACTCTGGTTTGCTTCTCCATTAGATAAGAAAGATGCTAGTAAAAGTAATTCAGAAAGCACAGTATTTTAATTTAAAATGTTTAACCAAAATTGTTTAATGATGAAACACTACTATTTGGTGATTTCTGTAGTTTCTTAGGGCACAAAACTGAGCAATTAATAAAAAAACTAGTCTTCAATTATTTAAAATACAGTCACTAAATGACTAATTGGACAGTAATTTTACAGATGAAAGAAAAATAATCGTGACCAGATGTTTTATTGATTTTTCTGTTTGCCAAGAAATTATGTCCTAGGGAGAAAGTGCTCTGTGGTATTGAAATAAAACATGTCGCCTAAGTTTAATATAAACACACAAATTGAATCATATATCAACCAAACTTATAAGAATTGTCTAAACTATTACTTGAGGCATTGCCACTGTTGATTTCATAAAGAAATGAATCCAGTAGGGGCAAATACGTATACTGAAATGGAGTCCTTCACAAAAGGACTAAAGTTGAGGGTAAAAGTTGGTTAAACTTTGTTGGGGAAGAGAAGAAGTGACAACAACTTTCAGTTGAAGAAGTCCAGCAGTCTGGTTTTAGTAAAGTGTAGACTAGTACCATAAACTGTAGCCATGGCAACAGCAAGTTGGGGTTTAGAATTTTTGTAAACCCTGGGAAGTCCACATCACTCATAAACTCCAGGCAACATATATTACTGGAAACCACTGCAGAACCATAAGGTTTATTCCAAATTGATAAAAATTACCTTATTAGTGAGGTAAGTGGTAGCTTATCTTAAGAAGTAGCTGAATTAAGGTACCATTCTAATAAAATCAAATGATAGGTTTTATTGGCACCATGGACAACTCAAATACAGATCACAAATCATAAAGTGGCTGCCCCTATTGACCCTGAACTCAACACAAACCTTCCAGGTGTGATAAGAAACCAAGAAGCTGAGATTCTTGCAGTATCTTTTTTTCTTCTTTCCTATAAATCAAATCAAAAAGTATGAACTAAGGGATTGTGTCTAATTTTAAGAGTACCAATATTGAAATACTTCTATGCTGCATATTTCATGTTCTGTATTAAAATTCTTAACATATAATAAATACATTTTTAAAAATAGTTAAAATTATGTATGTCTCAATATATAACATTATTATATAATTTCTGAACTGTGTTTTTTTATTATTTTCAGTGCCACATGGCATTGACTTCAAAGGGCTGAATAAAAAGTGCAGCATGTATTTAGATAAATATTTCATTACAGTAAAAGACACATTATTATTAATCCCCCTCAAAATACTCCCACTTGCTTCAAACGTACTTGTGCCACTGTTCTCACCATATTCTGAAGCAGCTCTGGAAGTCCTCCTTCTGCGTGGCTTCAGTTGTGCTGCTCTAGCTGCCGCA
>PVJX010051508.1:0-10289 GCA_004027295.1 Dolichotis patagonum | reverse complement strand
ACAATGTGATATTTATAAATATGATTCTTACTTATTTCACTAATGAGGATAGTCTCAAGTTGTCTCCATTTACCTATGAAGGCCTCAAGATCATCCTTCTTCATAGCTGAGTAATATTCCATTGTATAAAAATACCACATCTTTTTCATCCACTCTGCAGTAGATGGGCATCTTGGTGTTTCCAAGATTTAGCTATTACCAATTGTGCTGTTATGAACATGGGTGCACATATATCACTGTGATATGACCTTTTCAGTTTTTCTGGGAAAATACCCAGGAGGGGAATAGCTGGGTTGAATGGAACTTCCAATTCTAGCCTTCTGAGAAGTTCAGGCTAGTCTTGAACACACTATGTACCCCAGGCTGGCTTCCAACTCATAGTAATCCTCCTGCCTCTGCCTCCTGAGTGTTGGGATTATAGGCATGCAACACCATGCCAAGTAAGTTTTTTCAATTTTTTAATTAATTATTTAATTAATTTTGTCTTTTTTGAGACAGGGTCTTGCCGTGAGTTCAAACTGGCCTTGAGCTCACTTTGTAGCCAGGCTGGTCTTGCATTTGCAATGATCCTCCTGCCTCAGCCTCTTGAG
The DNA here is from genome assembly GCA_004027295.1 of Dolichotis patagonum. Taxonomy (NCBI): domain Eukaryota; kingdom Metazoa; phylum Chordata; class Mammalia; order Rodentia; family Caviidae; genus Dolichotis; species Dolichotis patagonum. The sequence continues at coordinate 9,699 of PVJX010051508.1, read as the reverse complement.
TACTGGGGTTACAGGCATGTGCCACCATGCCTGGCTCAACTTTTATTTTTTATCAGCCTCTGTTTGCAGCACAACATAATCACATTCCTTGTCAGGAATCGTCCGTGGACGTGACACATCTCAGTTCTTTTTCTTCCCGTTCCCTTCCCCCTTTTCCCCTTCCTCCATCTCTTAGGCCCCTCCCCATTTGCAAAAGTTCTATCTCCCTTTTTCCTATCATCTGTCTTCTATTTTGCTCTTGTTTATGCTTTGGATTTCTCGTATCAGAGTATCAAGCCGTATTGAAGCTTGCATGCCTGATTTATTTCACTATGACCTCAAGGTGCATCAAAGACTTTTTTTTTTTTTTGGTACCAGGGATTGAACTCACGACTGGGCGCTTGCAAGGCAGGTGTTTATGCCGCTGAGCTAAATCCCCAGCCCTATCAAAGACTTTTTGACTATAAAAATTATTTGCTGTGAGAATTGCAAAGTAAAATGCATAGTCTTTCATTGCAAGAGAGGTTTTTTTAATTGTGGGAAGGTGTAACTTCGTTCCATAAAACAAATTTATTTATTTATTTATTGGTACCAGGGATTAAACTCATGACAGTGTGCTCACAGGCAGGCGCTTATGCCTCTGAGCTAAACCTTGGTCCATAAAACAAATTTAAATAATACAATCAAAAGCATATTAAATGGAAAGGTGAGTCAGGCAAGAAGCGGCTCTGCTGTAAGCCCAGCTACCTGGGCTCTGCCTTCGTTTCTGGTTCCACTGGAGTCCACTGACAGGTGACTCCCTGAGGACCAAGAAGACAGGGAGGGCGCAGAACAGAATTTCATTGTTCCCTGCTGCAAACCAGGAAGGCGATGCGCAGACAACTTCAGGGAAGAATTTCTTTTAGTACTTAGTGACTTAGTGAGACTCTGTCTTAAAATCTAAAAATTTAAAAGGGGATGGGGATGTAGTTCAGTGCAAAGGTCCTGGGCTCAATCCCTAGTGTTGTACACACATGCGTGCGTGCACACACACACGTATAAAGAGATGTGAAAGGTAAACACCATAGTAATAATGAAAAGGCCTTCACACTGAACTACATTTCCAGACCTTTTGTTTTTTATTTTTATTTTGTGACAGTGTCTTGCTAAAATTCTCAGGCTTGACTCAAACCTGTAATCTTAGCAGGGAGTGGTGACACCTGAGAGGCTAAGGCAGAAGATCACTGTGAGTTTAAGACCAGCCTGGAGTACGAAGTGAGCTCAGAGGGAGCTCAGAGGGAGTGAGAAGAGACTGTCTGAAAAACAGAAAAAAACAAACCTGTAATCTTCCTGCTTCAGCATTCCCAGGGTGCTGGGTACCCAATATGCTTTAACAATTTCGAGCTGGGCATAGTGGCACACACATATAATCCCAGCACTCAGGAGGCCAAAGCAGGAGGATTGTCGTGAGCTCTAGGCCAGCCTAGGTTATATAGTGAGTTTGAAGCCAGTGTGGCCTATGGAATGTTACCTTGTTTCAAAAAAACCAAAAACCAAACCAAACAAAATTAAAACAATTTTAAGTTGGATCAGCACAGTGTTTTACAAACCTGGTCCCAGAAACCCTTTAACACTCTTAAAATGAGCATCCTCAACAACTTTTATTTGTGTGGCTTCTATCTCTATTAGATATTCAAACTGAGAAATTTTCAAAATGCAGGACAATATGAGCACGTGGGCCATCATGTCTCAGAATATCATCACACAGCGCCAGGACAATTCCACACTTCGGAGAGAGTGAGAGTAAGAAAGACAAACGAGGCTGGTAATGAGGCTCAGGACCCCGGGTTCCATCCCAGCACTGGGTGAAAAAAAAAAAAAATAGATACAGAACAGCTGAGTGTGGGCGCACACCTGTAGTCCTAGCACTGTACGGGGCTGAGGCAGGAGGATTGCAATTTCGAGCCCATCCTAGACAATTCAGCCATTTTTATCGAGACCTTGTTTCAAAATACAAATTTAAAAAACTAAAAAAGGCTAGGGATACTAGCTCAGTGCAAAGGTCCTGGGTTCAGTCCTCAGTAAACGCACGCACGTACGCACGCACGCGCGCACGCGTGCAGGCCGCGGAAGGGAAATGACGTAGTAGTATTGAAAGTGTCCCTAGATTAGGAGTTAGACGGTTTGGTGGTCTCCCTGCTCCACCGCTTCCCATCTGTGCAACCTTGGTCGATCACTTAATTAGCTCCAGAATGTGTTTTCTCATTTAGTGAAATCAGCGCTTTGATTTCATTGATCTCTAGGCAACCTTGGGCTCTTTGGGTCTCTAGTTAGTAACTGGGTGCTGGGATCCCTGCGCAGGCAGCAGTGCGCCTGTCCTGAGCTCGCCGGAGGGAGGTTCATGGTGAAGGGCCGCCCGGACCTGGACTTAAACTGCAGGTGAGAAGAGGAGCAAAGGCATCTCAGATATGGGAACCACGTAAACAAAGGGGCAGGCAGCGGCAGGAAGGAGCAGGCCTGCTGGAAGGCTGGACTAGACGATGCTATCTGCGGTGGAGAGAGCCTGGTAGGGAGAATTGGGCAATAGTTTGGGCAGGTTGCCGAGGGCCAGGAAGGACTTGAGAGAGACACATTGGGATCTTGAAGCTATTTTTAGGTCCTTGCAAAAGGCAGGAATGAAGTAAGAAGGCCAAGGTGAGGTCAGCAGCAGCGGGAGGGCACAGTAATGGTGAAGGATAAATTGCAAAGGTAGAGTCAGAAAGCCACGCTGGCCACAAAGTCCGAAGAGAAAGAGGGGAGTCAAAGACACCGTCTGCTTTCTTTGCAGTACTGGGGACTGAACTCAGCTCTCTTTCTCTCTGTTTCTGGCTCTGTCTCTCTCCAGGGTCCGCTCACTAAATTGTTACTTTACCCAGGTTTGAATGTTGGATCCTCCTACCTCAGCCTTCCAAGTAGCTGGGATTACAAGTATTCACCACTGTAAGCAGCTCAAAGACACTCCTTCAGTTTTATGTATTTTCCCCTTCCTTCCTTCCTTCCTTCCTTCCGTCCGCCCAGGGGACTGAGGACAGATCCCAAGGAAACTCTCCTACAATCTACACACCTAGTCTCTTTTTTTATTTTTTGAAAAATGGCCTCACTAAATTACTAAGTTGTCTAGACTGGGTTCAGCATCCTCCTGCCTCAGCCTCCTGTGGTGGTGGGGTTACGGGCATGCACCACTACAAGTTACTCCTTTTTTTTTTGGTACTGGGGATTGAACTCACGACCTCACGCTTGCCAAGCAGGCGCTTAAGCCACTGAGCTAAATCCCCGGCCCTACTCCTTTTTTTTTTTTGAGACAGGGTCTCACTATGCAGTTCTGGCTGGTCTTGAGCTCACTTTGTAGTCCAGGCTGGTCTCAAACTTACCAGGATCCTCCTGCCTCAGCTTCCTGAGTGCCGGGATTATAGGCGTGCATCATCCTTTTTATTTTTTATGTTTTTGTTTGTTTGAGGCAGGGTCTCACTCTGTAGGTCAGGCTTGTCTTGAATTTGCTTATGTAGCTCAGGCTGGCCTCAAACTCATAGCAATCCTCTTGCCTCAGCCTCCCAAGTGCTCCGAAGTGTATCACCATATCCAGCTTTATTTTTTATGTTAAGATAGAGTCTTGTTACATTACCCGGGCTTGTCTGGAGCTTGTGCTCCTCCTGCCTCAACCTCCCTGCCATGCCTGGCCTGTTCCAGGTTCTTAACTTTTCTTGGTAGTTCTTTCCTGCCCTTTGAATCTGCAATAGCCTCAGATTGTTCTATTCCCCTCCGAGTGAAAGACTCCATATTATAAAGTAATTCTACCTCATAAACCTATGATGGTAGGATTTAACCCTCATACTGAATTTTATGCCAAAAAATTCCTGGATTCTTGACACTTGGAAATAGGAGAACTCTTTTGTCCTGTGCTCACTTTGGCAATACACATACTAAAAATTCTAATTCTTTTTTTGTTTGTTTTTTGAAACATGATATAGTTGGGGCTGGCCTCAAACTCACAGCAATCCTCCTGCCTCAGCCTCTTGAATCCTGGGATTACAGGTGTGCACCACCACACCTGCCTAGTCCGCAATGTTTTTTGGTACTGGGGATCAAACTCACCACCTGATGCTCAGCAGGCAGGCTTGTACACCGTTGAGCTAAATCTCCAGCCCCTCCATGATGGTTTTCAACTCACTATGTGGCCCAGGCTGACCTTGAACTTGCAGTGATCCCCAGCTCCTCCAGCATTTGTTACCGGTTGAGTTCTTATTTTTGGTACTGGGGATCGAACTCACAACTGCACGCTTGCAAGGCAGGCGCTTATGCTGCTGAGCTAAATCCCCGGCCCACCAGTTGAGTTCTTGATAGTAGTCATTCTTTCTTGAGTGAGGTGGAATGAGATGTACTCTTTCAAAGTAAAATATTTTAAATAATTTTAGGGCCCTGGATTCAGTCCCCTGTACTGGGGGAGCCAGGAGATACTGTAGCCTGGATTCCAGCTGGGGCCTGGAGGACGACTTCATGAGCCCATGCTCTGTCTTACGCAGATGCACAGGGTGTGGAAATTCTTACTTGGAGCTCTAGGTGGGGTCGCGTGTGGTGGCGGGTGCCTGTTCATCCCAGCACTCTGGGAGGTTGTGGTAGAAAGATCATGAGTTCAATACCAGCCTCTGTCATTTAGTGATTTAGTATGACCCTGTCCCAAGGTGGAGGGCCGGGGAGACTAAAGTTGTACCTCAGTACAAAGGCCCTGGGTTCAATCCTTGCTGCTATAAAAACAAACAAAACAAACAGAGCAAAACTCTGGACAGGACACAGAGATCCTCGGGCCTGGAGGTGTCTCAGAGGTGAGGGAGGATGCTTAGGTGCCAGACAAGACCAGAGAGATGAGCCTGGGCCTTCTTCCACTCCGGGGTTCCTGGGGTGGCTGAGCTGGCCCCACCTCTCTGGAAGGCAGGTTTCCTGGAAGGGCCGGAAACGGGACAGGACGGCTGGGCCAGTGGGTTAGCTCTGAGAAGCTCAGAAGCCTGCGTATGACCTGTGGGGCCTGGCTTTTCTGAGTTTCCCTTGTTTATTTGTTTGTTTGTTTGTTTTCCCTCTGGCTTCCTTGGATTTTTAAGGAAAGTTCCTTTGGAGATTCCCGCTGCTCCAGGGTGGCCCCTGGGGAGATGAGAAGCCTGCTGACTGCAGCTGGCCCTGCGGCATCCCGGGGACGCTTCTGTCACCTCACCCCTCACCCCTCACCCCCAGCGCACGCTCAGCAGGCCTCTGCGAAGAAGCAGGCCAGCTTAAGCCCACTCCTGTGATGATACGGGGGTGCCAGTGTGTGCACATCTTTGTCGCATGACTGGTTCATTCCCATAGTACCGGGAACGAAGTGCAACCCGGCTGTGTTCTATTAGTTTGGTTAATGAGACAGAACTTAGGGGCCTGGGGATATAGTGCAGTGGCACAGTGCCTACCTGGCAAGCACAAGGTCCTCAGTTCAATTCCCATACCAAAAAAAAAAAAAAAAAAAAGGATTATGTTAAAACCAGAACTAACCGTACTGGCCCAGTGAGCCCTACTTAGAGACTGGAGGTCTAGCTTAGTGGTAGAACACTTACCTCATGCAGGAGGCACAATTCTTGATTTCCCACACTGAAAAAATTTTTTGCTTTATTAAATTTTTTTTTTGTACTGGGCATACAACTTGCGACCTTGTGCTTGCCAGGCAGGAGCTAAATCCCCAGCCCCTATTTTTTTGCTTTATTAACATGTTTCCTTTTGTTTGTTTTGCAGTACTGAGGGTTGAAACCAGTGCTTCGCATAGCGCTTTTTTTATTTATTTAAATGTTGAGACAGGGTGTCTAAGTCCCTGAATTACTCAGACTGGGATTGAATTTGCGGTCTTCCTGCCTCCACCTTCCAGAGGGCTGGGATTATAGGCATGTACCACGATGCCTGGCTGTGGATGCCTGTATGTTCTGAACATGTAAAGTCGATCTGTTAGTAAGTGTCCTCCAGGTGTTTGAACACAGTGCAGGAAGCTTGATGCTTCTTGTTCTGTTTTCTCAGTGCTGGGGATGGAACCCAGAGCCTCTCGCATGCGAGGCAAGGGCTCCACCACTGAGCTACTGCACAGCCTTTAGCATCCTTCGAAGACCAGGAAGAAGTCAAGAAGGGCTGCCCTCTGGATCGCGATCAGCCCTAGGGAAGCCAAGGCGATCTGGAGCTCTTCCTAGACTGTCTTGTCCTCCACGCCTGCGTCAGCATACCAGACGTCTTTGTCTCCACCCCTGGCTTCAAGCTGAGCCTTGATAGACGTCCCAGGCCGTTTGTCATCCTGCTGAGCACGCGGCATTTGCTCCTGGTCCCCTCGTGGTCATGCCCTGCAGTCTCACTCCGTGATGGAATTGTGAAATGCCTGCTCTGTGCATGGAAACCAGTTATGTTCTTCCATGTTTCTTGTTGTCTTATTTATTAAGTATGACCCAAGACTGAAGTTGACGGAGCTGTTAATGAAATTAGACAGGAGGTTCAGGGAAGGCAAAAGTCATACAAACATAAATCGTCAAAAACTTTGTCTTGTCTCCATAGCTCTTTAATGTAGCCTGAAATTGTCAACTATGGTGATACCATGCGCACGGTTCCCAATAGCTCCTCCAAGGGTCTTGTGAAACTGAAGCACATGCTGTATCACCGAGCTACACACTTCAGTTTGGGCTTTCCTTTTTTTTTTTTTTTTGAGACAGGGTCTCACTATGCGGTTCAGGCTGGCCTGGAACTTTCAGCAATCCTCCTGCCTCAGCTTCTGTGTGTTGGGATTACAGGTGTGTGCCACTAAGCCTGGCTTGGGGTTTACCCTTTGTGTACACTCTGTGCACTTGGGAAAGTATATGGTGACATCTAGCTACCATTATAACATGAGAACTAGTTTCATTGCCTTAAAAATGTCTCGTGCTGGGCCAGGAACATAGCTCAGCGGCACAAACACCTACCTGGCAAGCACGAGGTTGTGAGTTTGATCCCTGCAACAAGAAACAATGAAATTTCCTGTGCTGCTGTATGGAGTGGCGCACACCTGTAATCCCAGACCTCAAGAACCTGAGGCGGGAGAACTGCTATGAGTTCAAGGCCAGTCCGGGTTGCATAGTGAGACCCTCTCTCAAAAAAGGAAAAAAAACATTTTAAATTTTGAGACAGGTTCTCATTAAATTGCTAAAGCACCCAGGCTAGGCTGGAGCTTGCCATTTTCCTGCCCGAGCCGCCCAGAGTCCTGGGATATAGGAAAGCTTTATGCCGGGGCTGTGGGCCCCTCTGGAGTTACCTTCTATAAAGGAAGGATGGCCTGTGTGTAGATGCTGTGTGTAGATGCTGTTTTTTGCATGTGGGTGTCCGATTGCTTCAGCATCATTTATTGAAGAGTTTTATTTTTTTCCCTATTGACTTATCTGTGTTCCTTCGTCACAGATCACCTGAGTGTTTTCTGTGGATGTATCTCCAGGCTGAATTTTGTGCTCCTGATCTATTTGTTTTTTCACCAGTACTACGCTGCCCTGTTTATTGGGCAGCATTCGTCCTCTAACATTGTTCTTACAGAGTGCTATACTGGACTGGCTACAGTGGGTCTCTGCATATTAACCTTAAGGTCAGTTTGTTCATGTCCACAGAATAACTTGCAGAGGTTTTTCTTTGCTGTTGTTGTTGTTTTGTTCGTTTGTTTGTTTTTATACTGGGAATCAAACTCAGGACCTCAGACTATCTGAGGCTATCTTTCTATGTATTTGGTTCATTTTTCATTTCTTTTGTCAGAGTTTTATATTTTTATTCACATAAATCTCGTACATATTTCAGCAGCCATCTTCACACTTTCTTAAGCGGTTCTGGAAGTCTTCTTTTGAGTCTTACTTTTCTTTTCCTTGTCTTTTGTGAGACAGAGTGTCCATATGTAGTTCAGGTTGGCCTTGAGCTCACTAGCCCAGGCCAGCCTCAAACTTGAGGAGATCCTCCTGCCTCAGCCTCCTGAGTACTAGGATTACGGGCATGCACCATCATGTCCAGCTCTCTTTCAAGTCTTCATGAGATGTTATAAAAAATATGGCGAAGCACTGTTATTGAGTGCCATCTGAAAGAAAGGCAGGCTCATAAAAACATTGCAGTGTGGCCTTATGTCCTTGCTCACTGGACCTGGCACTGTGTGACTTCTGGCTCTTCCCCAAAGTCAAAATGACTATGAAAGGTAAACTCACTGGGCATGGAGATGTGGTGCACCTGTAATCCCATTACTTGGGCGGCTGAGGCAGGAGGATTGATGTGAGTTTAAGGCATAGTGAGATCCTTTCTCAAAAAAATAAAAAAGGTAGATGTCTTGAATTAATTGAGGACACTGAGGCAGCCACCACAATGCAACTAAAGAGACAAAGAAGACTCACAGAACCGTATCAGCAAGTGGCAAGGACCATGGGGTAAGCACGTGTGAAATGAGGGGAGGGTTGTAAGGATGATTAATGGCAATGTGTCTTTTACTGCAATAGATACTATGTATCCAAGCACACTATTTTTTCATCCCATCTCCTATGTCCCAGGTCCTGTCTACCATTGCGTCACACCCCCTGCCCAATCTCCTGTCTGGTTCTAGTCAGTTATTAGTTCCAGGAAGTTGTCACCGTTTTTTTGCGTTTTGCTTTTGTTTTTTCTTCTTTCGGATTCTCTAAACAGACACTTGTCTCATATTTGAACAGGGAGAGGTATTTATTCCCTCGGATCTGTACATCTTTTTATTTCTATTTCTTTTATTGCCTTAACTAGAGCTTCCAAAGAGGTACAGAAAAGGGGAGGTAAATAAAGATATCCTTGCCTCGTTCCCAATTTCCTCTTATTTTCTGAATGGCCTGCAAATACCTGACAATTAGACATAAAAGGTTGGCAGGGTGGGGCTGGAACAAAGCGGCAGCATGGGGCAGTGGAAAGAACAGCAGACTGGGAATTAGACCAGGATCCTTGTCAAAATATTTCCCTCCCGCCAATATTCTATTACTAGATGTTTAAATGTACGGGATAATTAAAAGAAATGTGTAGTGAATTCGTGTATACCAACACCCATATTCCACAGTTAACATTTTGTTGTATTGATTTGCTTTTTTTTTTTCAGGTACTGGAAACTGAAGCCAGGGACACTTCCAGGGGGTTAACTTCATAGCCCTTTTTATTTGGAGACAGTCTCTTACTGAGCTACCCAGAATGGCCTCAAACTTTTGGTCCTTCTGTCTCAGCCTCCTGAGTAGCTGGGATGACAGGTGTGTGCCACTGAGTCCAGCCTATGTGTAAGTTTTGCCTGTTACAGAATTTTCTGCAGGACTGGGGCTATGGCTCAGTGGTAGAGCTCTTGCCTTGCATGCATAAGGCCCAAAAACAAAAAAAACCACTTTATATGAATGGAATCAGGACAGATAGATAAGTGGATAGGTAGTTTTATTTTGTGGTGGTACTGGAGATTTAACCCAGGGTCTTCCCACTGAGCTACTTTTCCAGCCCTTTTTAAAATTTTTGATTTTGAGTCAGAGCCTTGCCAAGTTGCAAAACTCCCTAGACTGGGCTTGAATTTGTGGTCTTCCTGCCTCTGCCTCCCAGAGTGTTAAGATGACAGAGGTGCCCCAAGCCCACCTAATTGTATATATTCTTGTGTTTTTTCATTTAGTTCTGCTTCAGAAATTCATCTATTGTTAAGTTTGTTCTTTTTTTTTTTTT
>PVJX010051507.1:0-10286 GCA_004027295.1 Dolichotis patagonum | reverse complement strand
TTATCTCTTTTAATCTGCCTTGGCTTGAAATTCACTTTGTCTGCAAATAAAATAGCTACCTCTGATTTTTTATGATTTCTTGTCACATGGAGTATTGTTTTCCATCCTTTAACTTTCAGTATATGAATTTCTTTTTGAGTTAAATGTGTTTCTTGTATGCAGCATATTGTTGGATCTTGCTTCTTGATCCATTCTGCCAGTCTGTGTCATTTGACTGGTGAATTGAGGCCATTACCATTGATGGTGATAACTGATATATATTGACTTATTCTTGTCATGTTATTTTTCTGTTGTTGGCTCCCTCATTATCCCCCACCTCTAATTGTTTGCCTTCCCTGAATTATTCTTTCTGTTAGGGTTCATGAGACTGTACTCCTTACTACCTCTTTCTAGAATGTCCTTCATAACAGAACAGAACCAGCAAACATGCTGGTTTTGTGGTCATAAATTTCCTCAAATTTCTTTGTCATGAAAGTATCCTATTTCTCCATAAATTTTGAAAGACAGTTTTGTGTGGTACATCAACCTGGGCTGAAAGTTGTTTTTCTTTAGAACTTGGAGTGCTTCACTCTAAGGTTTCCTTGACTTGAGAGTTTGTGCTAAGAAGTCAGCTGTAATTCTGAAGGGCTTTCCTTTAGAGGTGATATTTTTTTTTCTCTAACAGCTTTTAGGATTCTATTTTTGTGTTTGATTTCTGGAATCTTGACTGTGATATCCCTGGCTGTAGAATTTTTTTTGTCATTGCTAATTAGAGTTCTATATGTCTCATGTATTTGTATGTCAAATTGTTTTTCTTTACTGGGAAAGTTTTCTGTCATGATGTCTGCAAGCAATTTTTAAATGTCATTTGTGGTATCTCCTGTTTGTTTATTGACTCTGATTAACCTTAAGTTTTTCTTCCTTGTCTCATCTAGCAGCTGCTGGATTGATTGCTCATGGTTCCTTGCTAGCTTTGAGAAATCCTTCTTTTCCTGGTCATTAACTGCAAGCCTGTTTTCAATATTTGTGATCCTGTCTTCACATTGGCCTAATCTACTTGGAATTCTTTTAATGGAGTTTTTATTCTCCTGGATATCTGCTTAAATCTGCTTTATGGATTCTATTTCTTTCCTATGCTGAGCTTTCATAGTGTTCTTCCACTTATCTATTTTCTTGTCTGTGTTTGAGCTAATGTTGCTAAGGGTAGTGTGTATTTTGGTAATCTCTTAATTATCTGAGATTGTTTCTGATTTCAGTTTTTCCAGGTCCTCTGAATGAGGATGCTTTGTTGTTACTACTTCAGAGATGCCTGGTGGGGGGCTTTTGGATTGTCCATCCTCATTGCCCCCTGAATTTGCCTTTGGTGAACTTGTATGTTTGGGGTTGCATTTTGCTTAAGTGTCTTCTCATTTTGTCTTCTCTTTTTCTTTAAAGTTTAATTCCAGGGGTGATGCTTATAAATTGCCTATGGTGGGTTGCTTTATTGGTAGTTTTAGGACCTTAGGTGATGCCTACTTCTCTGAGGTATCTTCCAGGTATAGCTGGTTTTTCGGTTTTGTATCTGTTGGACAATCTTACCTCTTAAGTTTGATGGAGATGAGAAGTTGTTGCTTGTTTGACTTAGTCCCTTGTTCTTTGGCACTGTGCCGCAGTATTTTCTGTGACCCTTAGTCAGTCTAAGTCATGAAATACCAAGACCAACCACTTTCTAGAACAGTTATGTCAATTTTGGCTATAGTGGTACCAATAGCTTCAAGCACAGTCTGTAAAACACAAACTGAGCTAACCCTTTATTTGCAACTTTTAGCTGTGTGAACTGGATTTGTGATTATATAACAAAATGTGAAACAGACTAGATAATTATATGCAATACAAAAGTGTTTAACATGTCAATTTTGCTTTCAGAGGTTAAACTTTAAAGTAGATTAAGGAGAAAATAGAGAAGTGGAAGAAGAGAAAGACCTTAGAAGTAAGGTTGAATGGCAAAGAGGAAATCAAGCCAACTTTGGGAAACTAGTGTAGAAGTCTAAAGGAAAAGAAAGACAGAAGCAATAAAAGGAAGAACAGAACAGAACTACATCCACAAAGAGGTTAGGAACAAAGAAGGAGAAGGAGGAAAAAAGGAAAAAAAATAAAAAGAAAAAATAAAATTAAAAACAAACAACAAAAACCACAAAACAAAAACATCCCACTTCCAGGATTCTGTCTGGTCTCATGAATAGAAAACCTGTGCAGACAGAGTCCTGAATCATGCCAATCTATCTAGGATATCCAGCAGTACCTTTTGGTGAGTAGTAGATAATCTCTATAGCTCTGCCCTGAGACCAGACTCATTGGGCTTGCTGCAGTCCAAGCAGTTTCTTTGGGTCTGAACCCAGCTGGGAACTGTTAGATGAGGCCACAAGATTTAGCTCAGCAGCACAAGCACCTGCCTGGCAAGCTGGCAGCAGTTCAAGGTCCTGAGCTTTGCAGGCCAGCTCCAAGTTGGCTACTGGCTCATGGCTGTCTCTTGCAGGAGGACCAAGTCCTCTGCACTCACTGCCAGCCAGTGCAGTCCTCCTTGTCTGCTGCTCCCTTCCACTGCCACATCTCTCTGCAGAGGTCTCCAGGGCCATCAGCCATCACTGTCACAGTTACTGTGCATACATCCCCAAATTGAAACAGTTCCTCTCTCATAAGTGAGTCCTATCTGAGGTTGAAGGCACCACCAGCTACTGCCCTTGTTCACTGAAGTTTCTCTTTTCACTCTCTCTGTGGGCTTCAATTCATACTTCAGATTCTTCCTGCATCTAGGGGATGCACTTCCCTCTTTCTTGTCTTCCTCAGGATGCTGTATTCAAGTGTCCTGATAGTGACTCTCAGCAAGGCTTATTCCCTGCTGCTTACTGCTCTGAATCTTCTGATCCTTTAAGTTTTTGTAGTAGGTAACTTTATCACTAGTATCAAGACCTCTCTAGGTGAGGTTTAATCTTTAGAATGTTTTCTGTGAGTAGGAGATTCTTGGTTTGTGTCTATCCTAAGATCCTAGCTTTCTAATTAATTAAGAAGGAGATGTTTGTATCTGTCTGGCTAAGTCCCCAGTCCTTTAGTGTTGGGCTGTGGTAAGGTTATTAACCCAGAACTTCCCAGTATGGTTATAGAAGTAAGAACAACTTATTAAAACAGATGTGACATTCTAACTAAAGAACTATAACAAGCACTGACAAGAGCATCAAGTGCAGTTTAGAAATTGACAAGCTGTGGTAAGTATTAATTTTGTACCTTTAACCATAGAAGCAAAATCTATAATTATGTAACAGAACCAATCATAAATTGGGAGCTTTTATACAAAGTGTTTCCCCTTGGTAGGATGCTTTTACCCTGTGGTGGAGAAAGTTAAGAAGGATACTGGCTAAAATGAGATAAATGAAAAGAAATAAAATAGAAGCCAGGCTGTAGGAGGAAGGATGATCATGTAAGCATTGGGAACATAGAGACAAGGGCAGAAAAGAAAGAGTGAAGGAGTAAGCAAAGGATTACTAAGGTTGACTAGAAAAACCAGAGAGACTGTTCACTGATACAAAAGTATGATTAAGTGTAGAGAGGTAAACTGTGGAAAGGGGGAAAGAAGATGAATAGATTAGAACAAAAATATAGATAAAAACAAAAAAAAGGAATGGGAAACAAATCAGAAAAAAGAAGAAAATATAATAAAATTAAAAAATAAAATTCCTGTAGTGTCCAAACAGAGTGCAAAAATACTGGTTAACAGTACCAAGCCTGTAGTAGCTTGTGCTGGATTTGAGGCTGGTCTTGGCACCCAGATGTGGGGACCTGGGGTCAGAGTCTTCAACCCATACTTTTTGTACATCGCTTAGGAGTCTGTCACTCCTTACCCTGTTTCTTCTGGTGGTGTCTCCCAGTTACTGTTACCTACCTCTGCTGTGGTCTGTAACTTCCTCTGTTAGATGGGGAAGTGTTGTGGGGTTCGTTTCTGCTCCTACCTCCAGCAGCACGCGGACAGCCCAGGGCTGAACCGTCCCAAGGTACAAGGCTGTTTGATTCCCCGTTGCTTTCTAAGCACAGGTCATGAGGTAGGGGTTAGCTGTTCTATCTACTATGCACCCTTGTAAACTTTAATCTTGTTGCTGATGTTCCCAGTAAGGGCTCTGGTACACAAAAGTAATGGGAAGAAAAGAAAAAAGAAAAGGAAAAGAAAACTAAAAGAGGCAAAATCAAAAGAAAAGGAAAAACAAAACAAAAGAAAAAGAAAAAAAGGAAGGAGAAAAAGGGAAAGCTGGCCAGTCATCAGGGAGTGAACAGTTTATGTCTGCAAAATTACTGCTGGACTATGCATTTTTGGTTTGGAGGAAGGCAGCAAAGGCATATCCTAGGTCTATCCTGTATTGCTTGATTTAGCCTCATTATTTTTGTATATCCTTTGTTTCTTCTTCTTTTAATATTCCGAGTATGGCACACATTCGTGCTGATCCAGCGGCCCACTCTGGCAGCTGGATGGGAAGGTTAGCAATTTTACTAAGTCCTTTATTATGTTTTGCTTGATCTATTAGTATATTATGTAAGATCAATTTCAGTTTTAGGGTGTACATCTCTCCCCTTTCTTCCAATTACCTACGTTTTACTTGACTTTCTCTAAGTAGCTCTGAATTAGGCTCCTTCTCTATTTAGCCATGTTGTCTCATCTGTTTAGCTTTTAATACGTTGGGATCAAATGGCACATCCTAATTTCCTCCGATGCCATACCAGAAGCTGGACTGCTTCCTATCTTTTTAAAGAAGTGCTTTCATTTGTCACATTTAAAGAAGAACAAATTAATCAAGTTTTTCAGAGGGCATGAATGGATAAGCTTTAAAAATCTTATTAAAAGAAAGAAGCCATTGAATTATGTTAGTATTTATATTCTTCTCTAATATAACTGTAAATAAAAATTATTATATTATTCTGGGTCATGAGGTATAACTACCTCTACTCATTTAGAAAATTTCATTTACTACCTGCTGCTCTTCATTTGTACTTTAAAAATATGACTTGTATGTTACTCAGAGGAGAAGTAAGAGTTCTTTTCATTATCAAAATCTGTCTTTTATGTTAACTGTTTTTCACGTGTAATGGGGAGTGCACCGACATGAAGAGATTTCTGGACATAGGAAATTAAATCTTTCTTAATAGGAAAAATTCAATTTTATATTTTTAATGATTAATATTGCTGAAGGTGAACATGGACCTACTGTTATTAATAGAAAAATCTTTAGTAATCAGAATATTTTAAGTATTGCATCAGAATATTCCTTAGATGTTTGAAAATCTTTGTGGTTGGTACTCCCTGAGACACTTTCCACTTATCGTGAGATGATTCCATAACTTTTGAAGATAAAAATATTCTTGAAAAACAGTTTGATATTTTTGTTCTCAATTTATATCCATATTGCATATTGCATCTCCATGTTGCATTTTACATATAAGTAATATATTTTCAGCTGAAATGCAAAATATCAATTCTTTATGTTTCCATCAACTTTCTCTCTGCCAAAGGGCTTAACTGAACACCTTTTTACTTTTTAAAGCTTTTTAAATTTCAGATTTAATTATTTATAAGTACTTATATTTCATCATCATTTTTATTCTTGCTAGAGGTCTTGAAAAGGAAAAAAATTATACATTTTTTAGATACAAAACAATTTATTCTATCTTCTAATTACAATAAAGTTTCACAGGTCTCATTTATAATCAACCATACATTGTAGAATTTCATATTTTTTCATATATCCTGAAACATTTTGCTGTTTTCTTATTACTCATCAATTATGTTTTGTTTTGTTTTTTTCCTCTAATACAGAAAGGATAGGTATATATGTAGAGGCTTATACATGCGTAAAACTTCCCCTAAACAGTTAACGAGAATTGATTATATTATGTGTGAGGAAATGAACAGCTACTTTGAAGAAAAAGAGACATTATGGTATCCATTGCTGATTCCATGTTGTTATAGTGTGAAATCCAGTAATGCTATTATTCTTTGTTTAGAGTGGTTTTAGTCTGTTTTGTATGTTTAATTTCAACATACATGAAGGTATGGACAGCTATTTTGAAGAGAACAAGAGACATTATGGCAGCCATTGTTGATTTTCCTATTGTCTGCTTTTGAAGGCCTGTAATGCCTTCATTACTCTGTTCTGATCAGTTTTATACTATTCTCTTTTGTATGAATTCATTGTGTGTGAATATATAGACAATTATTTAGGAGAAAACAAGAGATGTTATGGTAGCCACTATAGATCTCCTGTTGTCTTGCTTTGAAATCTGTGTCACTTACATTGTTTTCTTGTGATCAGCTTTGTTCTGTTTTGTTATATTTAGTTTTATACCCTCTTGAAAATAAAAAAAAAATCCTGTATGCTCAGAGTTGGGATTTTGAAAGGTGACTGAATTTTGGAGGCAAATACTCATCAGTGAGTATCCATTTGGTGAGCTCATGGCTACAAGTGCCGCAAGAGGACAGTCTCTGGTCTGAAAAGTCAGGTTTCTCTGGATGTGCTTTGTAACTGTCTGCCTCCCCAGCTCTCCCTTCTTTCTACTTCCGGACTACCACACAGCAAACACTTGTCCACCATACACTTCCACTATGCTGTTTCTTCCGTGAGCCAACCAACCATGCTGGCTCATGGCAGAAACTAAACCCACTTTAAAGTGTGAGTCCAATAAACCTGTCCTTTAAATTGAGGATATTGAATATTTTTTCTAGTGTCAGGAAAGTGATAGGGGAAAGAACTAAACTATTTTTCCTCTCTCATCCACATACCTCATAATGGCTTTATTAGTTATAATGGGAATTGATACTTATCTATTATTTGCTAGATATTGTTTTAGGAACTTTATTTACATGAGTCATATTACTTAAATCTCCCAATGGACAATAAGGTAATAATTATTACCCCTTGTTGATTAATAAATAAAATGAAGATCTGAGAACATAGACATTGTTTTGTATCTTACATCATCTAGTATAAAAGCATATACTAAGTAATGCTCGATATGTATGTATATATTTGCTTGATATATTTTAATAGATTATAGTAATTTGGTCATAAAGTGTGTATTTCAGATTCATGTAAGACTTTAGACAAAAATCAATATATATTTACTAGAAATTATAAATGATGTCCAAGACATATAAAATTTTATTCCTGCCATTGAGGAATATTCCAGTTTTTCAGAATTACTTTCACTTAGGCATTTTGAAGTATCCATAATATGAGGGGAAAAATTTCTGTGGCCTACTGTAACTATGCATTAGCAAGCAGAACTGGGGCTTTCTTCTAGTTGGAAGAACCATTTGTAATGGAGGATAGTCTTGTTTATTCATCAGTAGGGAGAAAGGCTATTCTAGGCAAAAGGATCATCTAAGCACATAAATAGATATAGGACATACTTTATTTGTAAGTGTGCATAGGATAACCAAGTATAATCTAGGTTTATACCTTGTGCCAGTAATTTTACCTTAATCTAAACTGTATGTACCAAAACAATGTCCTGACACAATTTTCCATAAAAGACTCAGATTCTAATTATTCTGTCTATTTATAGGAGTGGTAGTAGTATGAGAGAGTTCCTGATAGTCCTCATTTTTGTTGAGTCTTACCTGAGGCACCGTTGGTACCTTCGTTAACTTAAACAGATGCAGCGAACATACTGCAAGGACCGGGAGCTTGTAATCACATGACTGTGGTGCAGCCCCTGACCTCAGCCAGGCTGTTTTATCTTCCCTCAGTTTCTTCAGCAGTTAAGTGAGGAAGAGCTCACCTTGCAAAGTTACATTGCAAAGTATACTTTGCAAAGTTATCATGCGGTATGAATAAGATATTGTTTATATAATGTTCTTATCCCATATCTAGCATGTACTAAGTATGTAGGTGGAGATAGCTGGGATTTAAGTCTAGATCCTGTATAATCCAGAGCACACGAGCTAACTATAACCAAGAAATCAGATATACTTAATACAAACCTGAGGAAATATATCTAATCAATAAATTTAAGAAAGGAGATTTATCAAGTAAGTAATGTATGTGAATTCCTGATATTACCACTTTTGGGTTAATTAGCTCTACTCAACTCTGCAGAGGTGAATTTATTGGCATTTTAATTAAAGGAAACACTAAAACAAAGTACTGTTATTTTACTATGAGAAAATAGAACATTCTAATTGTATAACTGTGTTCATGTGAAAAGAACCACAGGTACTTTGTGAACCAGTCATATGTTCCCTTACAGATAAATCCAAAGCAGATACCAAAGTCGCTATGGTGGCCAAGAAACGGGTAAGGTTATGTTTTATTATTATTATAAAATAAATAAATGTTAAATTCTATTTGATTAATATTAGTTTTAAAACAAAACATTTTAAAAAAGAAATGTATAATTTATTTTTTCTTCTAAACGTTGAGTATACTATGCATTTTTAAGCTGATTCTACAAAATTAATTTATGAATGTAACAGAATTGGGACAACAGAGCAATAGAACTTACAAGTGAAAAGTAAATAGTTGCTTTTATTAAATTATAAATATTATATATACATGTATGATCTCATATATTAAAATGTTTTTCCTATATGCCATAGCACTATGTGTGCAATGTCATAGAAATCTTATACTTCACGGCTTAATATGGACTTGACATTAAGAAGAGAACAGTATCAGGCATTTGAACAAATTCTGGACATAGAATTTTTTAATAAAAACTAATAAAGTCAATAACATTTCTAAAGAATATTAAATTTTAACATAGTCTAAATTCTATACATGGAGAAATATTTAACTCCACTTACTGTTAGTAAACCACACACAGAAGGTAAATTAATACATGGTTTCTCTAATATGGGAAATTGAAAATATAAATAATTTAAACAGTAAAATAAAAAAAGAAATTTTTCTGGTTGAATATAACAATAACAAAATAGAGATTATAGTTTATGTATGTCTTTTGCATTTCTTCCCCTGTCACCAGAAACTCTTTAAAAAAACCATAGATTTCAGACAGACAAGGGGGGAATCGGGTTGTTTATCTCAGGTAGTTTGAAAGATACTCCCCAAAGGAACACTTTAGGAATTTGTGAAAATATTTTGGGTTATGGTAATTTTGCAGAATACAAATAGTTTGGTAATTTAGTTGAGCAACGTTTAGCAACACTAGACATACTGAATGTATGGACTAGAACTGTAAAAACTGCCCAATGTTTGGAATGATTTATGAAAGTTATGTGGGTTCCACAAACTATAAAATGCAACTGTATAGTGAGTGAGTTAGCATAAAATATAATATGTTAGGACAAAAGCTAAGTAATTCTTAGAAGGCTTATTAGGAGAAGGGAGCTAATATGGAATAGATACACTGGTCTTCATATTATTAAATAATTTACTCAATCTCTGCTCAATGTATTGTAACATTTTCAAATATATTTTTATTGGTAAAATGTAAAAGTGTAGTTATTGAGAAGCCATAGAAGTATTTACAGTATTTACAAATATGACGTGCCTTTTAATAGTCTGAAAACCTAATATTACTAAATTTCCAAATACAAATGAAATGCACTGATCTTGAATTTGAAAAAAATAAATATTTGGGAATATTTCATAGCATTGTAAGGCTTTATATTTGTAAGTTTTCTAACTATTTCAGCATAATGAGAAAGTTCTATGCTGCAAAATTTCAAACTAATTCATACTAATATTATTTTGAGATGGTTTGTTTTCAGTCTTACTCTGATATTATCTCCAAAGGCCTACCTTAATATTCTTTATTTTACATTTCTTTCTATTTGGGCATCATAGTATGCTTCCTTATCTATTTAAAGTTATAGTTACATTCTTCTCAAGTTCCAGTGATTATATGTGCCATGATAGGTTGTAGGATTCAAGAAAGGAAGTGTATTTTTTATGATATTTTGTTAGTAGGTCATCCCATGCCATAGAGAAGGAAATTATTTTCCCCATGGGGAAATAGATTGCCAACCTCTTTTGGGAAAATATCATTGTTCAATGTATGATTTATTTTGGAATACAATCTCTAATAATAAGATTATTGCTAAGGATGACTAGCATTTCTTTTATTGTTTATGTCTTTGAATAAAGCTATTACAAAGCATATATAAATATATTTTATTATAATTGTATTTTCTCTTTTGTATGTTATAGCTATATTTTTTAAATTTATTCATATAGTTGGATTTATCTATTAGGGTATACACCATAATGCTCTAATAAAGAGGCTCTAGCTTACACTGACTCACACAAAATACAAGTTTATCTCTT
>PVJX010051506.1:0-10272 GCA_004027295.1 Dolichotis patagonum | reverse complement strand
CTTTTAATCCTTTTCCCTTGAATCTCTTATCCAACTAAGTAGGCCATTCACCAGTGCCCATGATTTCATGTATATTTTTGCTTCATACCACTGCTTTTCTACACAAAGTTGATGACTAGTTGGATCTCACATAAGGCCTTTGACCTTTTCCAGGATTTTCTCTTATCACTATCCATCAGATCCACCCTATAAATAAAGCTTATCCTTTTTATTTTTCTATTAGCAGGGCATAAAGGCCCTTCCATTAAGCTATCTATGTGAACTGTGAGAAAGCTGCTAGCACGGAGCTCTGAGTCATCTGCTTATTCAGCTCCCTTGTGCTCTCCAGCCTTGCTTGTGCCTAATCTCAAAAGTACCACGTCTACTTTAGAATGGATTGTTGTTGGGATGGCCCCACTTAATTACCTACCCCAGCAAATAATGAATAATTCTGTTCAGATGCTCCCTTGGTGTCTTACCAAGCTCTGTATTTATGAGGATCCAGCAACATCTTAGGAATTGCTTTCTGATGGAGTGTCATTCTCTGTTGTTGACTACGTGGACTTGCCTCAGAAACCAAGGTCTACATTGTCATTCTTCTATTGGACCTTCCATGGAATCTATACACTACTTTCCCCTGAAGTAGATGGCTCTGGTACTACAGGGTCTCCTGTGTTGCATGGCTCAAATGTAAAGACGCTTTTACCACAACCTGGTCCTCCTATTTATCTCCTTCCTGATTGGAGTTCTGTTTAAAACTTCCAGCCTTACTTGTTATCCATAAAATGAGTCAGATCCTAGTACAGAATATGCTGCCTCCAGATCATGGACTTCTAAAGGTTACTATGCTGTGACTCTGAATCTTTAATTTTGTTCTGAAGCACATGTGCTTTGCCAAGGCTTCCCATTATGGTTGGCACTTCTCACTAATATGATCTGATTAGCATGGCATTATCAACACAACAGGCCAATGTGTTAGTCCATGGAATGCCTTTCAGCAATATTGTGACAAAGGTCCAGTATTAACATAATCTAAAACAGTATCATGATTGTATATTCTTGTCCATCTCACATGAATAGAAACTTCTTATGATCCTCCTTTCAGATAGGAATGAAAAAACAATGAAGTCACCAGATCAATGGTCATTTAGTATGTGCTGGAGCTTACTGTTTTAATCAGTTTAGTGGAATAACATCCAACACAGCAGCTGCAATTACAGCCAGTACTTGATTGAGTTTGCAGTAGTGATTAATGCAGTTGTGATTCATTCTCTTGTTGTGGGGGACCTTCTGCTGAACTGAGTGGAATTTGACATGGATTATCACCTTTGCATTCTTTACATCTTTAAAATCAGTATGAATCTCTATGATATTCCATAGGCTTGAGTCTTACTTATTTACTCTATTAGCTTAAATAGAAGCACAGATTTAGGGGTTTCCATTTGGCAATGTTCAACAATTATTGAAAAGTCTCAGTATCCCTTTTTCCAACTGTACTTACTTAAGTAAAATCTTCAGTCCCTTGTGAGAAGGACTGGAGGAATTTCAATTGTATATGCTTGCTATGCAGTTGCAAGACTCCTTTTCATTTGGATCTAGTCTGTCTTCTTGCCTCCAATGTTCTAGGTCTAAGAAGAACTCACTTAAATCTGGAAACTTGATAAATGTACATGAATTTTAATTTAAGAGGCTTTTTATCAGACTTCACATCAGATACCCTTGATATATTTTGCTTGCATAAACTAAACAATGTCTTTTTTGACTGATCATCAAACTTGTCTCTGGAAACATCAAACTCCATTTGTACTTTCATATGAAGGTTAGAGGCCACCTCTCCATCCCAGCCAAAATGCAAGTTGAGTTTTGCCACATTGTGGTATCTGTGCCTATCTTGCTTTGTTAAAAAAATGCAACTTCTTTGATTCTAAAATGTGAGTGCCACCATTTGTACCTTTAGCATTGGGAAAAACAATCAGGCTCATTTTTATTAGGAAGTTAATTCTGTATTAATCTCTCTTAACATGACACACGGCCTAGAAAGAATAGTAATCCCTGATCTGATCCCATTCTTACCAGTAAAGTGCTTCTTTGGTGTATACTTGCTTTCCCTTTCCACAGCAGGTTCAGCACATCTCATGTGTGATTATACTGAGATTTAATCTTTTCTGAACTAACTGCCAGGAGGGCAAGTGGAGGTAGATCCTGACACAGGCAAGAATTGGCTTGTAAAGTGCGTGGTTTATTTGAATTTTCTGAGCCATTTTAAGGCATGGAGAATGCTACTACCTTCTAACAAAGGATGGAGGACATTGGAGGAGACTTATAAAGGTCCAGTCCATCAGAGTTCTTAACTGTTGTTACTCAGTTCCATTCCAAGTCCCAGTCCCCTATTCTTTCAATATTGGGCCTTTTCCTTTGTAGAGACTTCTTGAGGCTGATAATTCAATCCTGTCTGAAGCTCCACTACTTTAAGATTAAGACCTGAGCCTGGTTTACAAATGAACATTTAGTATTTGGGATGAGGGAGATTAGGGCTTCCTTAAATGCTCCTAAGGAAACCCTCTGGCTTTCCTACTTTGCCTTGAAATGGTGACTAATCATCTAAGCCTATCATTTATTGGGCACAATTGCAAATCAATTGTGCCCAGAAACAATCACCCAGTTTCACAGACCTTATAATTACTATTCCTCTTGTCCTTCTCAAACACAAGCAATAGTGTAACCACCGGCCATGCATTGCCTTCTCTGCCACTGGTAAAGGTTTTAACAATTGCACAGTATAGTAGTCAGCTTTTCCATTGCTGGACAAAACACCTGACACCTGCAATTTAAAGGAAGAAAGGTTTATTTGGCTCTCAGTTTCAAAAATATCCGTTCATGGTTGGATAGTTCCAGAATCAACCTGGTGGAAAATGGCAGAGCAAAGCTGATCAGTTCATGGCAGCTGGGAAGCAGAGCAAGGGCACAGGGCCAGAGAAGGGGCCAGGGACCAAATATAGTTCCCAAGGTCACCACTCTATGACCCACAGGGACAAACCTAGCAAGGTGCTTTAATCATTCTCTAGATGGCCCTGGAGCCAGTCAAGTTAATGATCCCCTTTAACTGTCACACAGGGCAATTTCCCTGCTTTTAGCAGTTTTAAACAATTACAACATCACAGGGGATAGCTCTACCCTACCTACTACCTACAGGTGATGATATTTGCATTAACAGACAGTCAATGATTAGATCATGTGCAAAACCTCATTTAAAAATTCAGTGTTCTAAAACTGCTTATATACTTACAAATTGTTAGATAGGCATTTGCATGCAAAGGAGTTCTTTGGGGGTTGCCTATATAAAAAAGAGAAGGAGAAAAGTTTCAGCAGCAGGAGAAGTAGACTTTCACTGAAGTTGTAACTGAGGTATCAACAGCTTTTATGAAGAGTTATGGAACCTGAATGGCCTTCCAACATGAGGCAAAGGGACACGTTTTTGTATCAGCAATCAGGAAATCACTGGTCATGGACTACCTCTGTGGGAAGAGGCAGAATTTTGGTTCAGCCAGTTTTCTGTGACAAGGGCATTTTCTAGTAAGAAGCACACAGCACCTGATATTCCAAGAAGCCAGGAGATGTGTGTTCAGCCTAGAGAAGGGAACTCTGTGGTACACCACATCACTTGTCACAATGGCAATCTCTATTCTTTCCCCATCAGCTTTGCTACCTGTTGTTCACCGTGCCTTACATACTAGAATCTCCACAGCCTTGCAGATAATGTTGCTTATTATCTGCATATTCAAGGCTGCTTTTTTAAGGTTAAAATAAAGCATGCTTCCACCATAGTACCAGCTTAAATGACCCACTAAACTTAGCTGGCAAGTGGGAGCCAGGGTGACAACCTGTATGAGTTAGTGATGGAAGACTGGCCTTGCTCTATTGGCCTTCTGATTGAATCATCTTCAGCTGACTGAGAAAACTGATAAACTAGGTCTGGAATACAAAAGAGATAAGATTTACTTTGGCATTACAAGAGCTTGACCATGGCACTGTCTTGATTAATAATCACCTGGGAATTCTAGGGCATTACCTTCTAATAAACATTGCCCCTTTCTAGAAGTCTCTTGATTCTCAAACTCCCAGTGTTGAGTTTGAGCACAAAAAGCATGCTTTAGTCTCATCAGAGATAGAGAGAGTGAACAAGATAGAAGAGATACACTGAGAGCAGGAGAAAGAGAGAAAAAGAAAGTGAATATAGCAAAGATTGATATGGTGTTCATGAAATATTTTCTTATCGCTCCTTAACACATGTCTATATTTTTCAGCCTTTCTTGAAGTTAGGTGCAGCCATGTGCTTAGGGTCTAAACATAGAAACTGGGCTGAGATGCTATGTCAGTTCCTTCCAGGCCTTGCCTGTGGATGCTCACACACACAGTTTTTCCATTTCTTTCTGCTCATGGAAGAAGACAGAAAAGGGCTCTAAGAAATGAAGGTCAGTCAATGTTGGAGTCATGATATAGAAAGGATGAGGGTCCCTGGGTGTCTGCCTGGATTATTGCTGTCTTGGGGTGCCAGTCCTCCCCATCAATGCCGTTGTGCAAATGACCTTTAGTTCTATTATCCCTGTGGAGTGCTGGGATTGTTTGTTTCAGCACTTGGCTCACACTAGCCAAGAATTACCGAGACAGCAACGGAACATGAGTCAGAAGGAACCCGAGGGAACCAGGGATGTGCTTCTTATCAGCTATGGTACTAATTACTTGGTAACAGTTTTAGATTTTCAACACCTATGCAGTACTTCAGCCATCCAGAATCATCATTTTTGAAAATAAATAAATATTCATCAGAAAGTCACCTTGGTGAGACGAGGAGATAGGCAGCACCTCTTTGTGATAGCTATGATTTGTGGCCTCTGTGTTACTCTTTTGACACCCTGCACAGTGTTTGCATGGAGTAAACAATGCTCCTTTTCTTTGCTTTGTCCCTGGCCTTGCTCCTAAGCCTAAACCATTGAATCTCCAGAGCGGTGTCCTACAACTACTTGGAAATACATTTTTTTTTCCATTCCAAGAAACACAGAAGTTGTTGAACTGCATCCTGGGGTTTGGCTGGGGCTACACCAACCTAAAGTAAGGAATGCGGGCTCAGGGGAGACATTCCTGCACTTCCCCATGCCAGCCTGGCGCTTCAAGATGCTCGCGCTCCTCCAATTAAACTGTTCAGCTCTCAATCATCTGGAGCTTCTGCCAACTGCTGGCTGCTGATAGTCAGAGTGGCTGCTGCCCAGAATGTCAGCAGCTCTGCTGTTGCAACTCTCCGGGACTGGCTTCACTGTGCTCACCAGCCTCCCCATGACAGCCAGGTCCTCATCTCCCTTCATCCGGATGTTTTCAAGAGCGACACCTGGAAGGTGCAGTGGCGCTCCTGCGCAGTGGCTGCTGTCAGTGTTCACAGGTTAAGCCCTGTACTCTGCCACTTCAGTACTTTCCACACCACCTCGTCCTCGTGGGATGTTAATTCTTATTTCGAAGGATAGAAAACAGCCTGGAGCAGAGAGAAGGCTGCTGAGCACACACTCCTTGCCAGCCTGGGCTGGCTGCTTCTGATCTCAAAGAATGTTTACATCACTCAAGAAGGTTGATTTCAGAAAGGTTGATTTCCACTTTTAATTTTATGTTCCTGCCAGCTCTAAATGTGGGTAATTCTTCATCCACACCATGAAGTTTCCATCTCCACTGATTGGTTGTGTTCAGTCTCTGCCTGAACTGCCTTTCTCCTTAAAAGTCACTAAGCAACTCCTTCCTGTTCATCTTTCCAGACTTGATGGTCTTTTACAAATCTTTGCACCCTTCACCTTACTGAACAAGGGAGAGGATGGCCGGCCTACCTAGAGTATGAACTTTACGGAAACTTTTAAGCAAAACTCAGAGAAGCAAGACCTCTTTAAATTGCCTGTCCTAAGTCTGGGTCACTTCACCCTAGTCCCTAGGCCTGAACTCTTTAAACATCCTCCCTCTTTCCATAATGTTCCATCTAGAAGTTCGTGGCTACATGGAAGCAATACTTTAATATAACCTTGATGCCACTGTCTGTGGGGTAGGGAAGATGCCATATTCACTAGTGAATCCTTAGCCGCCCACTTAACCCTGAAAAGGTAACTGTGACACTCATAATGTAAAACTTCATCCTGAGCCATGAATTTGTTTGTCAAGCACTGTGCTCTGTATTCAGTGATGACACAGTCCTACCTTTAAAATAATCACAAACTGTGTTACACACCCTCCACTTTTCTACTTACAACACATATTTCCCAATTTTGAGACATGGAATGCTTGCGCAGCCAGATGAAGCCCGGATTCCCAGATCTCATCCCACTTTTCTGATTCTATAGGTTGCGGAGAGGCTCAGATGTTCTGTAAGCCAATGTAAAGGAACTTGTCTCTGCTACATTCATTCCTTTGTGCTCTTACTTGTTGGCCAGTATATCATTGAGTGCCTACTCTGTATAAGCCTTCGTTCTAGGAACTGTCAAGGACTCAAAGATGATCAGGAAGAATTGTGTCTATAGGCTCCTGGAGTATATAAAATGTACCCATATGCACTAGGGTATAGTAGTAGAATCAATATTATTTCCCTTTAAGAGAATACTGGTTTTCCTAAGATCACACATGAGAAAGGAAAGGTGTTATAGTCAAAGTCACATAGTGAGCAAGTTTTGTGGCCTGGAATCAAAAGCACTTGTCCTCTCACTTGATATAAAAGTTTCCCCTGAAAAACTGTCTCCAGAATGATAAGAATTTCATACTGAGCAATTCTACCTTAGTGGGAAGAAATAGAAGGGAGAGAAAGGAAAGAGATTATGGAAGTCACCATGTGTAGATGAGAGGAGACAAGGACCTACTAGTCCTTAGAGTGGCTGCTAGCCAGCCTCAGGGCCATTTCTCAGTCCCAGTGGGGCAGGGACCCAAGGTCCAATTCCCTCACACCTGTGTACTTAGACTTAGTGCAGAAATTTCTGCTCTGAAAAGCTTTTCCTCTTTCTCTTCCACTTCCTCTCATTCCCAGTCTTGGCCTCCATCCCCAGCAGAGGAGGATACTCCAGGGCAAGAGCCAGGTTTTGTATAACACAGCAGCACTTCTATTCTGTAGCTTCTCCTTACCCAGGAGGAGTCTGGAGCACAGTGCTGCTCCCTCCACCACACACGCACCCTGTGCCCACCCTTCCGGGTTGCTTATCAGCCTCTGGATAGGCCTAGGCTGGGCTGGGGGACACAGCTTGCCCTCCCATGGTTATTAGCCCTAACACCCACCCCAGGCTAGCCCTCACCTCCCCCACCCACTCCACCCCTGGCTGGCTGGGCTCCGGAAACCTGGTTGTCAGTTAAGCAGGCCTGACAGCTGACAGCTTTCAGGAACAGCCAGAGCATGGGTAGCTTTCCTCTCTCTCTCTCTCTCTCTTTTTTTCCCTCCTCTTCCTTTCCCCTGTTGTTGCAACACTGGAAACCTGACTAGAATTTAAAGCGAGTCTTTGGGATAAAAATATATGTGAGCACCAAGCCTTGCTCGCTCAACTTCCTTCTCAGATTGGCAGCTGTCCACTTTGTGGGGCCCAAGAACGTAACAGCTGCAAATTGTGAAGGAGGGATCTGCGGCAGCAAGGCAGGTGAGCAGGCACGGGACGCCTGGGCAGCCTGCTCTGTGTTAGTCTTGTTTGTGTTTGAAGCACAGGAGGGGCAAGAAACCCTCCAGGGAAGCATCAATAATCTGTTCCCCATCCCAAGGCTGCTTCATTCACCTAGAGCATGGGATGCCAGGAGGCTGCAGTCTGCAGCTGATCCATCCTGCTCACATTATCTATTTACCTATCAGTCCCTGCTTAAGGAAGATAGATAAATAGATGGATAGATAAGAAAGAGAGATTCTAAACAGCTTATATAAACTATCCTATTTACATCTTTGCTCCAATCTATCAATCCCTCAGTCTCCCTATTGAGTGAGGGCTCTCTCTCAACCTGCCGCTTCAGTCTCCATTAACCATTCATCTGTCTTCCTTTTGCCCTACACTTTCCCCTTCCACCCCCCATCTTCCAGCATCAAAATAAATCTGGAGCGGAGACACAATGAGGCATGTCCTTCCACTCCAGTTACCCCAGAGGGGTGGCTGACACTGGTGGCATCCTCTGACTCTCTCCTCTTCAGGAAATATGCAGATGTCTTTTTGAAAGCTCAGGGGATGAACACTGAGTGTCACATCTGCTGGGCTAGGCCTGCATTCACCATTTTGAAAATCCAGCAAAAAGTTCCCCAACCCAGACTCTCTTGGGGTAAGAAAGATGGGGGGACAGCAAAGTGCTGAGGGAGGAGAAGAGGCAGGTGAGTGATTTAAATTAATAAGGGAACCGAGGGGTTCACTATTTGTACATGAAGGAATTGTATCATTTTTAAGTGACTTTAACTACCCAGATGAAGTGGGAGAGTAAGAGAAGAGGAAGAAAAGGATGAGGATTTTCTAAGTTTTATCATTAGTGCTACTAATACTCAAATGGTTCATTTCTTTAGATCCTTTGAACACAGGATTTCACTACTAACAGCATAAAGGGCAAGCTTGAATGATTACATTCTTAGCAGAAACAATGAAGATTCATATTAATTGTACGTGAAAATATCAACAACATGAAAGAGAGAAAGGAAAAAAGTCCTCATTAAATTAAGTCTATCAAGGCTTTCCTGCATGCCAGGAACATGCACATGCACATGAAGCTAGGCATCTAGCTTTAGATGCCACTGGGCATCTGAAGTTGATAGGTCCAGAAGACACAGCATATCTTTGCTCTCCATTGGCCCTGTGAAACTCCCTCCCCACCGTTGTGTTACCATGATCTATGCAGGACTGGAGTCCCCATTTGCTAACTCTGAGGCCTTTCTAGTGCCTACACATCCCTTCTGCTGACTTCTGAACAGCTACAAACAAAAGAAGACAGCACCTTTATCTAGAGAACCTAAAATGAAGTGACTGTTGAATATAGTCAGTTTAAAGAAGAAGATTTAAATTCTGTGATTTAAATCTATCTCCTGGTATACAGATCAGAGATGGGGGTCCACCATTCACCTGATTGGCCCTTAATAGGCAAACAGTAGCCTTGGGACCTGTGAGTCCAGTTCCAGAGGAAAAGGTAGAGTACGATGAACTCTGTGACTCCTACCCCAGCAGATCTCACGACATCTTTCAGAACTGTCAGACCTGCCGCCCAGCTCACATGGAGAATGTTGCTGATAAATGACCAGAATATCCCTGGACCAGGGATGCAAGACACAGGAGTAACAGGGCTCAGAGGGGAGCACATTCACTGTCCAGGGCCAGAGATACTGAAAAACATGAAAGGTCCCATTGCAGCCTAGAAAAATGAAGTAAACACTTTACTTATCTGTCATTTAATAGATTGTGTCTGCCTCCATCTGGAGCCTTGTGATATTTATTTATAAGTGTACACTGGTGGGTATCAGAGGATGTCAATAAGTAATTTCGTGCTCTGCAGAAGAAAAGGCCTGTTTCTCAAGCCAGCCAGACGCATATCTGAAAGGCGGTATTTTTGAAATGGGAGAACATTGTGCTCATGTATCTTATTTTAGATTTTAAAATTCTGAATCAACACCTTAAGAAGCAAAAAGAGATGGGAGCTGAGACCTGTATCCTCCACTTTCTGACTCTGACATTTTGGAAAATAACTCCATGCTCCTGACTCTCAATTTGTGCATTTATAATTGGAGAAATGGTGATGGTGCTACCTTACAGTTCGCAGGACTGGGACTCTCAAAGTGCTCCCTAAATGCATGCCAATGATCCTGAGGTGTTCAATGATTCATTGTTTAAGAAAAGAAAAGCTTCCTTCTTACTTTAGTGATAATCCCTAGGAAAGAGAAAAAGCAAACAGCAAGACAGAAAGGGAAGCTTCCCTATATCTCTACTGACTCCTGGAAAGAAAGGATAAATAAGAGACTTTAAATCATGGGGTTTGTGATGACAAGAGATCTACTGGAAATGAAAGTCAAATTATAAATAGTCGCCACACAGCAAATGTTTGAATAGATGGGTGAACTCATGAATGAGCCAAGATGCTCTGAACACAGCTGTCTCACGTGACCGCTCAGCGCACAAAGCTTCGCTAGTGAAGGAAATTGCAAGAATTCCAGGGAGATCTTTAAAAAGGAATAGATTGCTTAGTGAGATGCTTTAGGAGCAGCTCTGAATTAAGATAGGAGAGAAAGCTATATCAATAAATGGATCAGCTGTATCACATTCCTTAGGAAAACTG